>JAANYP010008547.1:0-22192 GCA_020465985.1 Centrapalus pauciflorus
AGAATATAACGACACTATCTATTATTCAATGCATCTCCTTCACGTCAGAGTCTGGCTTCGTATCTACTCTTTCATTTTTACCTATAATAAGGTTTTTGTTCTTAAGATTATATTTTCTGTTGGCACATTGAGTAAGCATTGTTTATTATTGATGTTCTTTTATGTTATTAGATCTTTGATTCTTTGTAATGGTTATCGTGTGTCATTATGCAAGAAGTTTAGTAAACTAAGAAATGATATATTCTCTCATTACTTGAACAATATTGCGATGCATGTTCTTGCTTAAGTATCATGTAAAGCTCTGAACTTCAAAGGAGAAATGTCACTGCCTCTACAATTTTATTGTTTTGTTAGTGAATTATGCAGTAGTTTTTTTTTATAGTTGTATCAGGATTGTTAGTTATTTTCATGGTTTTGACTGACATAGTAGACATCATTTCATTTGCATTGAATGCAATATAGTTTTCTTAATAGCGTTCATGTAAGCTTAATGTATTATCCTTTTTTGTGTAGTGTAATCTGCATCCTCCGATGGGCTACGTATAAGAAGGAACCCACCTGTCCCCAATGCAAGAATCCATTTGAGTTCCTCAACATCCATCGTTCTCTTGATGGCAGGTACATGACTCGTATCTGCGATTATATCCATCATTCTCTTGATTCTAGTCTTAGAAGACCGTTATATATTTTTATATTCTGTGAATAAGTAAATTATGAGGTTAATTGTGTGGGGAATTCCATCGTCCATTAATATTTTCCTGCTTTTATTACAGCATTCATGACTACATGTTTGAGGAGAGCGTTTGCCTCCTCCTGCGAGCTTCATGGTTTCACCCTCTACATGTGGAGAGTGTCGAAGAGTTGGATGATCACGTCTTGGTGGAAGACTTTTACCCTTACGAGTACGAAGAAGAAGACGATGAAGATCTAGACGAAGTGTACCTTGGACGTTCATCAAATGTCAACATCCGTATCGGCAACCGGAGATGGGGACATAACGGTTACGTCAGGGCCGGAAAGCAAGAGGCAAGACCCGTCCACCATCAACCTCACTTCCAAGACTCTGGTGCCGGTCCATCTTCTCGTGAGCCCAAAAAGAAAGAGTCAACCGCAGCAAGAGACATGGCTGCAGTCGGTCGACGAGCAAAAAGGACACTTAAACGTGAGGCTGCAGACAAGGCTGCAGCTGTGAAACATCAGCAGCATTTGGCTAGGTTGGGGCGCAATTGATTTCTGCTGGTCGGTGGTCAATGTAACCGAGCCTGAATGTTTTCGTTCGGCCTAGTTCAACCCTTTGTACAGTGTTATCCAGTGTTTGTGAAATAATGGTTTTTAGTTAGATGATAAAAAGGGGCTCAAACTGTGCAGAACCCCACACACCCAAATGGATTTTTATCAAATTAATTAGGTTTCTGATAATTGACGTGTTTAAATTATATCCTGTTGGAAATTTTATTTTTTTAATTATTTTATTCGAAAAATGATATTATTTTCTCACAACAAAGACTTGACTTTTTCAAGTCAAATTTGGTGTTTTCTTGACTTCTTGGACATATTGTGAAGGCATGTTTGTCTTTGTTTGCGACTAAAGTCTGAATTTTAGATCTTATCTTAATTTGTATTGTTTGCTTAAATTTAGACTTAAGTGGTTCTATCTTTTGAATTTTTTTATGAATTTTGAGAGAAAGAAAGTAGTTTCAATTAAAATTAAGAGCCTCTTAATTTCAGATTTTAAGGCATCCTTTTAATTTTAGACGTAGTTTTCAGACATCAGACATTTAACCTCTTAAAGAATAAATGTAATACCTTGGTATACGTTTCTTTTGAAAATTGATCATTAGCGTTTTGTCATTTTATTTAATCCTGTCCTTGGCTTAGATTGTTTGCTTTAAATGTTAAATTTTCTAATATTAAATTAGATCTTAGGGTTAACAGGTGTCTCACGATGATTATATTAATTATATATTTTGGACATGTTGGGTTTATAACATACTTTGCAAAATGATTTCGCGCGATGAAAGCTTAAAACATTATAAACCATTGCCGGATCCATCCAACGATCATTAAACATGATAAACATTAAAAGAAGACATACATTACTGTCATATAATCAACAATGTTCAAAAAGAAAGACTTTGGATCTACCAGTGATGTCGTTGGTGAGCTTGACGTCAGAAATCGATTTGTAGGTATTTGATTCTCGATCGGATCACAAAAACAAGAACCCTAATGATTCTAGGGTGTGGAGGCCGAAATTTCTCTGATTCTAAGAGCCTTATGGCCGGCTTCTATATACAGGGGAAAGGGGAGGAAAGTTTTGTCACACCCCGATATCCCGTTTGGAGATGAGGCATGACATCACGGAAACAAAGTCACAATCATAATGAACGACCTCTAAATAGGACGTTTCCGAAATGCATAAATTATAAATATCATTTTACAAGCATCATAAAAATACAGAGTTCACTAGTGCGAAGATTAAAGTACATGATAAAAGAGTTCAAGTTATGAAAATCAATCTCTGTAATGTTCGAAATATCCGGTGACTCCGAAACTTGAAAATCTTGCAAGAATCCCATGAATGCGATACTTTTGCCCTTATGGTCCTGAGAATAACATGCTAAATACGTCAACATAAAGTTGGTGAGCTCATAGGTTTACACGATAATATAGACAATGTATGGAAAACACAAGATTTCATTGAGTTTATAAACAAAAAGAATCAAACTCATGACTTCGAAACTTAGCTTTTGAGTGCCCTATGTGGTATCCAACACCATAATACCAAGAAATGTCAAATGATTATGCATCCGTTTACAATTGGCGCAACCAACCCAGATGGGGGCGCCAACTCAAATAAATCTATACATAATATTCACGTTTACGAAGTAATTAACGGTTCATGATTGAGGGCGGTGGTGAAGTAACAATCTTATGTAATACGTAAAATGATTCAAGTACTTGTGTCCATAGAAAAAGTTGAGCAAGTATTCTCACCCCAAATAATACGAACAAGTAAAAATAGGGGCTATGAAAACTCACCGTGATGACAAAAGTGATGATCGAGAAGTGTGCTTGTAACTACGCCCGGAATGACTTAACCGAGTCCTAAATGGTATAAGAGACTTAATAAGGCCTCTAAATGATAATATGCATGTATGATGGTTTTTAAACTTTAAATCATCCAACATAACAAGTCCATAGACAAAAACACATTTAAAAGTTCAAGTTTATTTATAAGAATTTTACAGGATTTATCGAGGTTTTTCGGCCTACTTTGAGGTTGTTTTCAACCAAGCTCCAAAATGATTTGGGCTTTGATATTTTTAATCATGAGACTACTATATACAAGGAATTTTTCAAGATAAAAATGGTCAGTATTCGAGTTGTTTAGGTTAGGGAAACGGTCCGTTACAAACCCATATGTAAGCAACAATTGAGTTGTTAGACTTTTCGGTTCCCAAACAGTATTTAGGGGTTCAGAACTCCGAGTTAAATTATGAAAACTTTCAGATCTTTGGTTAAGACATGGATCTAAATTCTGGAAAGAAAAATGAACTCATTTCGTTAAGTTTAGAATTGGTTATGATTTTTCAAAGTTGATGTAATAATTCTGTCGAATATTAGAATTTCATAACCTTGCAACAACTTGTGATTCTTGTAGTTTATTCAAAAACCACATGTATAAAAGGTTATGAAACATATTTATAAACATTGTTTTCATAATATTTATGCCTACGTTGTGTGTTTATACTTTTATAAACACATTTATAGTAACAACTTTAAAATAAAAACTAGTTGTTGATAAACTTGGCTGTTGATGAAACTTGTTGTTGGTGATTATATATTATGCAAGACACATATGTAACTTATATAAAAGAATTAAATAAAGTAGTTTTTACTTACTTTGATGAAATAAAAGAAATCAAATGCGTAGAAGGTGGAGTCTTGAATTTTGTTGCACCAAGAACACTTGAAAAACTTGAAGAATAAAGGAAGAAGGAAACTTTGGTTTCTTTGTGTGTGTTGGCCGGATTATAGAGAGGAGAAAAGAGAGTGATTTTTGCTTCTTGCAAGTGTGGAAATGAATGAGAACTGAGCTCTATTTATAGATGAATAAAGGTGGTGAAATTATGAGAAAGATGGAGGTTGAGTGTAAATCTTTGTAAGGCATGAAGATAAAGTTTGATGTTGATTGTGCAAGGCTTCCTTAATAAAAAAATGAAAGTCAATTGGTGGGTTTGTACCACCTCTAGTGGCCGGCATAATGGGGTATTAAAAAGGTATTTTTAATTTTATTTTTATTTTTTTAAAAGTATTTACAATTTATTCTTGTATTTTGTTTTTTATGTAATTTTATAAATACTTATGAAATACACTAGTTTAATGAAATGGTTTTTGTCTTGCATAATTAATGTTATGAAAGATTGTTAATGCATGATTAATGTCACTAATCTTAATTAAATATGCAACCAAGTTAATTTAATTTATAATGTCGTAATTTGATCGAATTAATTCTTTGTCGTTTCATCGGATCACACCAATGAAATTATTTCGGTTAGTAAGGAAATTCCTTATGAACTTGTTAATCACTTTGATTTAACACTAATGACTATTAATTAAGTAGCAGATGCTAACCTGGTTTGGTGTTGGTTGTTACAGTCTCCCCCTGTTAAGGGAATTTGGTCCCGAAATTTTATCTTGTTTCCTCAGGGGTTTTGTTACTTAAGAATATGTGAGGGTACTTTTGTTTGATCTGGTCTTCGCGTTCCCAAGTGAATTCTGGACCATGTCTAGAATTCCATCTGACTTTGACAATGGGTATGCTACTGTGCTTTAATCTTTTGACTTCGCGGTCCATGAATTCTACCGGCTCTTCGACGAAAGGAAGTTTATCGTCTAGCTAGATCTCCTTGAAAGGAATGATGAGTGTTTCATCTCATAGACACTTCTTCTGATTTGATACATGGAAAGTATTGTGCACACTATTAAGCTCCGGTGGTAGGTCTAACCGATAGACCACACGGCCAATCCTCTTCAGAACTTTGAATGACCCGATGTAACGAGGATTCAACTTTCCTCGTTTCCCCAATCGCATCATGCCCTTCCATGGCGAGACTTTCAGTAGTACTCTTTCTCCCACTTGGAACTCTAGGGATTTCTCCTTATGTCTGCATATCTCTTCTGACGATCGCGAGCAGCTTTTAACCGATTCCGTATCTGCACCATCTTTTCAGTGGTCTCAAGTATGAGTTCGGGGCCAGTGACTTGACTATCCCCGACTTTGGCCTATCAAAGAGGTGATTGGCACTTCCGTTCGTATAGTGCCTCAAATGGAGCAACCTTAAGACTTGTGTGATAGCTGTTGTTGTACGAGAATTCTACTAACGGCAAATGCATATCCCAGCTTTTCCTAAAGTCAGTTACACAAGATCTCAACATATCTTCTAGGGTTTGGATCTTTCTTTCACTCTAACCATCGGTCTGAGGGTGATATGCGGTACTAATGTCTAAGTTTGTACCCGAAGCTCGTTGTAACGATTGCCAAAATCTGGATGTAAATCGACTATCTCTATCTGAGATGATTGAGACAGGAACTCTGTGTTTGGAGACGACTTCCTTGAGGTAGATTTGAGCCAACTTGTTCATCTTGTCGGTTTCCCTGATTCGTAGAAAATGCGCGGATTTCGTCAGACGATCGACTATTACTCAAATTGTATCGTACCCACTGGATGTCTTCGACAGTTTCGTTATGGAGTCCATGGTTATCCGTTCCCACTTCCATTGAGGAATCTCTGGTTGTTGCAGTAACCTATATGGTTTTTGATGTTCTACCTTAACCTTGGAGCATGTTAAGCACTTGCTGACATATGTGGCAATGTCAGCCTTCATGTTAAGCCACTAGTCTAGCTCCTTGAGGTCATGATAAATTTTGTCAGATACGGAGTGAATGACATATCTTGACTTGTGTCCTTCATCCATGACCAGCTTTCTTACTCCACCAAAGCTTGGTAACCAGATTCTGTTCATGAAGTATCAGTTCCCATTAGCCCTTATCTCAAAATGTTTATCCATGCCTCTCAGGGCTTCATTCTTCACATTTCCTCCTTAACAGCTTCCATTTGCGCATCATGAATTAAGGAAGGAAGGTTTAGCTGAATGCTCATGACTAGGGCTCATACTCTTAACGGCTTAGCTCGTTCCTTTCGGATCAGAGCGTCGGCAACCACATTAGCTTTTCCCGGATGATAACGAATTACACCATTGTAGTCACTTAGCAATTCCATCCAACAACGCTGCCTAATATTCAATTCCTTCTGGTTCAAGATGTGTGGGAGGCTCTTATGATCCATGTATACAGTTTACTTTGTACCATATGAGTAATGTCTCCAAATTTTTAAGGGCAAAAACTACTGCTCCCAGCTCTAAGTCATGCGTTGTGTAATTCATCTCGTGAACCTTAAGTTGCCGTGAAGCATAAGCTATGACCTTATCTTTCTTCATTAACTAACATCCCAACCCATTGTGTGAAGCGTCGCAATAGACTAAAAAATTCTCGCTTCCTTCGGGTAGGGACAAATTAGGCGCGCTGCACAATTTGTGCTTCAACAACTGAATTGCTGTATCCTGGTCATCACCCCAATTATACTTAATGTCCTTTCGGTTTGTTGGGACTTTGTATCGTTTTCATAAAAACATAAACATTAATCACATTAAATTCACAACGGAAGCTTTTTAAAATCACGAATTCCGTACACGGATCATCAAGTATACATAAGATAAGTAAACAAGAAAGCAATAAAAATCCGTACCTTCGCATTCGATTACAAGAATGCACGAATGAGATGCTTTCGATATCCACCGGCGATGACACGATCGAGCGGCGCCAGGTATGCAATCAAACACACGAAGAACGGGGCCAGGTTCATCGGCGTACCTATGAGATTCCAGCGTACCCTAATGTGAATGATCATTCACATATATTTTTTTTTGAATAGACATGTATAAGACAACATTATTAGACTTTTTTTTCAAAAGGAGCAACATCATAAATCTTGTGAATGGTAAAGAAAGATAATGTGGATGGTCATTCACACCATTCACAGGGTGTGAAATTACCATTCACATGAATGACCATTCATATAAATATGCATTGAGCATTCACATAATTTTTAAGGACACATAAAGTGTGAATGTATGTGAAATTCATATATCATGTGTATAACATTAAATTAAACATGGTTATGTGAAAAAAATTTTAAAAAAAGTTTTTTAAGATTGGTACCTTCGGGTGCACTTGATTTCGAGAGGTACTTATTTGAACCTGACTATATATATATATATATATATATATATATATATATATATATATATATATATATATATATATATATATATATATATATATATATACATATATATATATATATATACATATATATATATATATACATATATATATATATATATATATATATATATATATATATATATATATATATATATATATATATATATATATATATATATATATATATATATATATATATATATATATATATATATACATATATTATTAAAAGTTTTAGTTTTAATCAAACTCTAATATAATAATATAATATATATATTAATAACTATCTTTATTATTTAAACCTTATATAATTATCTCTATAATATATACCCTTTAAATAATATTAATCTTTTATACATTATCTAATAATATATAAATGTTTAGATAATTATTTATAATTATCTCTTATTTAGTTGTTTATAATTATCCATCCAATTATCTAATAATAGATGATAATACTTATTCAAATAAATGCATCTTTTATTTAATATCCAATACTAAATAAAAGACTAGATAATTATTTAATTATCATCCAATGACAATTAAATCAATACAATATCTAATATTGTATTTTTAGTCCCCGTACTTTGAGATATAATTAATCACACATTAATTTAATCTCAATGATCATTTCGTGTCATAAACAATATCCAATATCATTTATTCAAAAGTTTAATTGCATCTGCTCAGTTGTGCTCATTGGTGTGACCCTCAAGTGTTTTATGAAATCAACCAAGATGCAGTAGTAATGTTATCTTTACACACCATATACTAACATACTCCCACTTGTTTAAGACGACATACTGTCCTGCAGCATGCGCCTAAAGGAGATCATGACTAGACACTTTAGGCAACCAAGGCCATAAAAACTCTGACTCCCATTCGGGCATTCTTGTTGAAACAACCTTCCAAAAGAAACTTAGGTTATATCCCATGCATCGCGATATTTCAATGTGAAAGCTAGGCATGGATTATATCAACCATAGCAAACACGATTATGTTTCTCGACTCCCTGATCTTAAACTGAACTGAAACAGACAGATTAGAAAACATCAGTTCTGTCTGAGAATGGCCATGCATTTCTGTCAATATCGATCGCCAAGGGGCCCAGAAATATCTATTCTTAGTTAAAAGAATGTGCAAATCCCATATTGACTATCTAGGCCTCCAGCACGACATCCACTGCAACCAACCTCGAACCGTTATGATCACCCAATTACGGATGACGTTAGGTTAGGCCAAATGTACTACAGCACCTGCACTAAAGTACGTAGACATCTCAGGTACTAAGGATTACCTTTTTGAAACGACTCATGACTATGATCCACAAAGTGGTCTCAATCGGTAGGTCAATCCAATATTTGTTCGCAACAAACACCCGTGAATTTGGTTCAACCTTTGCTATATTCATCACCCATGAATATCAACCAAAAACCACGGTAGCCTTTTTATTCTCGTTGTGGTTCCCACGACAACAAGCAGCTATGGAATAACTTTAGAATAACTTCAATTTTATTCTTGGATTTCTAAAACACGCAAAATTGAACGACATTAAAGATATCATGTTGATCTCCTTTATCTCAATAAACACAACATGACTTCCATCAATTTAATGCTACTATTACTTTATCAAATGTAACGGTAATACGATCTATCAAAAAATTAATTTCAGACATGATCTTTGTGGGAGTGTTCTCTAGTTAACTGACTTAACTTCCATTACCGTTTATCTTTAAAAAAATTTCACTAGTTCTTTATTACAAGTTCTTGTAATATTATTCAGAACCATTCTGAATCTACTTACAAATTTATATCGATTATCTTTAGAGGAACTGGTAAATCACTCATAAAGACACCAGGATTAAATTTAGGAGCTCTAGTAATTCTTTAATTGCTACTAGTGATTCGTTTAGATGTTTA
Source organism: Centrapalus pauciflorus (assembly GCA_020465985.1). Classification (NCBI taxonomy): domain Eukaryota; kingdom Viridiplantae; phylum Streptophyta; class Magnoliopsida; order Asterales; family Asteraceae; genus Centrapalus; species Centrapalus pauciflorus. The sequence goes on from JAANYP010008547.1 coordinate 9,272, forward strand.
GTCTTGAATCTGATAGTATGCAGTTTATCTATATCTTAACAAGATATCTTTAATAACATTGTGTTCAAAATTTGTGATATGTATCCATAACCACCAGAACCTGGTAATCTACAACATTTCGTTGTGGTATTCCGTCAAGCTTGCCGACGAGTGTTTAAACAAGTCAAAGGCTATTACTTGACTAACTATCACACAAGTTGTATACATTTCACATGTAATTTTATAAAATGTGATTACTTCTTGTCTAAACAATCCTGACTTACCAAGTCTTTAATTGTTTCTAACAAGTTAAACGAATTAACCTCAATGTAACTCTTTTACATTTAATTCTGTATTTTATTAGTTTCATCTATATAATCATGGATGACTATCCAACTCATATAATCTCTTGAACTGACTTTCAAGAATTAACAAGTTCAATGAAACTGCATTTGAACACTTGAACAATTTACACAACAACATAGTAACCCTTTTTATCTGAATATGACTACTAGCTTGTCCAATCTCCATTGACAAGTTACTATTCAAGCTCCACTTGAATCAATAGTCTATAATCATGGTTTAGTAATCTTAAACAATAGGAATTTCAAGCAATTTCGACTCCAAAAATTTCTTTATTTATCCCAAAAATATTTGCAAGAAATTCAACTACAAAGTTGTTTACTACACCATGATAAACTATTGATGACAGGAAAAATAGTGTCCAGCAGAGTATTCTTTAAGATGTCTCTATGCTGCAACTGAATCTGTCATCTCTTTTTACTTCATTTTAGTCATTGCAGACATTATGCATAAAACTTTGTTCAATTGGGTATCACATATCCAAGAACAATAGAAGTGACTGATTCATATACACGAAGTCTCAATGCGGTCAACCTTGACCGTTTCCAAGTACTTGGGACAATTCCTTTCCCAGTGCCTAGTTTCCTAGCACTTAAAGAATATGTCATCCTTGGATTTGACTTCTCTGGTTCTAGGTTTTAGCTACTTGTTAGCTTTAACCTCCGGCTTGGGAACTTGCTTTACCTTCCGTCCCTTTCCCTATCTTCTCTCCTTAATCATTCCCTCAGCATTCTGAAGCATTTGATGCAGCCCACTGATCATCTTCTCCATGCATATTGTAACAAATTACAAATTGCTAAAATTCCTTCAATAAGGAATTGAGAATCAGATTCGTGGTCATGTCCTGTGTTACGGATACCCAAGTCTGCTAAGATGATTCAGATAACCTTTCATCTTCAGCAAATGGGGTCTAACAGTGGTTCCTTCTTCCATTCTGCAGGAGTTTAGAGCCCTAGTCGTATACGTTTCTCAGTCCGAGCCTGAGTCTATAACATATCCTTTAGCCGACGATACATCTGGTAAGCTGGGACATTTATAAGGTTAGTCCGCAGCTAAGATGTCATGGTTGCAAGCATTAGACAGGCAACATCGATCGAATCCTTAGAGTGCTATTTGTGGAGATTTCTCTCCTCAACTGTAGCAGTCTCTGCAGGAGCAGGTCCTTGTGCCCTTTCCAGAACATACGACTTTCACTCTGTAGTCAGAACATTAGTCAGATATTATTCTCAGTTCAGGGAATTTGTTAGATATAAATTTCGATCTAATGGATCTATCTTGTAATATTTATTTAGATAATATTTAGCCTTGTAATTTATTTCTTAGTTAGTTTGTGTTGTGTGAAAAGTTCAAGGGCCTTTTGTGTCAATCCTTGTAAGTTAATTAAAGGAGCCTATGTATAGGCTCCTAGGGTTTCACAATGTACACGGTTGACAATTTATGAAATAGAATATCCTTTTGTTGCAGCCGCCATCTTTAATATTCTCCCAACATTCCTTTTGTTCTTGTAATCATTTCACAATTATTGAGTGAGAGTTCTTTTTGTGAGTGTTTATAGAACATTTGTGTGCTAATATATACTAGGAATCATTTACAACAACTGGTATTAGAACCCAAAAAGGTGGATTTCAACGTCAAAAATCGGATTTTGCTGCTGTTCTTCATCATCTTTATCGACTTTTTCATCATTTCTCACGGTTAGATCTTCATTCTCCTCGATATTCTGCTGTTTATGTGTTGTTCTTGTCATATAATCATCACATTATCACTTCCCATTGATTTAGAGCTTATTAGGTTCAATCTTAACATCATATTCCTCCTATAATCGATTGTTTTAAAATCTTGAAACATATGGATTTTCTTGCGTTTTTGGTCCATTTTTAAAGATTTTTAAGTGTTTTGGTACATTTTAAAGGCTAAAAAGTGTTTAAAATAATTTTCCAATCATTTAGAAACAATTTTAGGCCAAAAATCTGCTCATTTTAAGTCTGGACTGTTGCTGAAAATTTGAATATCTGCTGTATTTCGGACCTGTACTGTAGCATTTCGGACTTCAACTCGGACCAATTCGGACCTTACTTCGGTCCATTTCAGACCATTTTAAGTGTATTTCGGACCAAATCTTGCCAAATTCGGACCCCAATTCGGTCCCATCCGAACTTCGGACCATCCGAAGTCCAGATCAAGCAATTTTAATTCACTTAATTTGACTTGTGCTTTAATTTGAATTTTCATTTCGGACCACTTTTCATTTCGGACCATCCGAATCCGGACCATCCGAATTCGGTGTTCCCTCCTGAAAATTTTCTAAAGTGTTCATCCATATTGGTCACTGTTCACCTGCATCCGGACCATCCGAATTCGGTTCATCCATCCATAGGTCCAACCCGAAGTCCGGTCCCAACCATTTTACACTGTTCACCCAAATCCGGACACTGTTCACCCGAAACCGGACCATCCAATTTCGGTTCATCAACCATTTATCAGCCTAGAATTGGTCCATCCAAAATACTATTCATTCGAACTCGGTTCCTGTCCGAACCCACTTTTCATCCGAAATCGGTTCCTGTCCGAACCCACTGCTTCATCCGAATTCTGTTACATCCGAAATCAGTATCTTAATCCGAATCAGTATCATCCGGTGTACTATTCATCCACTGTCCAGTCCATCCGATTTAAGTTTCCACCTTCAAGATCTTATTCTTCCATATCAGCACCCGATATCATGTCTCGTGAAGCTCTTGTACTCGGATCCAAGAACAGACCACCTGTTCTGTATCCTGATGAGTATGAACAATGGAAGTCCCGATTCCTAAAGTTTGTAGGAATGCAACCCAATGGAAACCTTATGCTTCAAACCATATCTGAGGGCCCCATTATCTACTATCGGGAAATAGCTGCTAGACCCGAGGCTGACCCCCCTGTACTCGCATCAAAGGTTGAGAGGGAACCCGCAAATGATGCCGAGTGAGACATGCAACATGCAGACAAGAGGGCCGAATATCTGATCTATCAGGCCCTCCCCGTATCTTAGTCGGAGTAGACAGCAAAATGTCTGCTAAAGAAATGTTGGATGAGTTAGAAGTTCAAATGCTGGGGGCCTATCTAGATGACCGTGCAAAGATTGAGGAAGCTAAGTTTAAGTGCATCCCACATCCTTTAGCCGACGATACATCTGGTAAGCTGGGACATTCATAAGGTTAGTCCGCATCTAAGATGTCATGGTCGCAAGCATTAGACATGCAACATCGATCGAATCCTTAAAGTGCTTTTGTGGAGATTTCTCTCCTCAACTGTAGCAGTCTCTGCAGGAGCAGGTCCTTGTGCCCTTTCCAGAACATACGACTTTCCCTTTGTAGTCAGAACATTAGTCATATATTATTCCCAGTTCAGGGAATTGCTTCTTTTGAGCTTTCCATTTCCCGAATGGTCCTCAAAGTAGCAATATCGTTCTTTTAGGGAGGATTCGCAAGTGGAGGAAGGATATTCAGTTATCATTGTTGTTGTTATTATTAAACCTTTTTATCCTTTGCCTCTTTCAACCATCTAAAACATTTTTCAAAAATTAGTATTTGATTAACCATTAATAAATCAATAACCCAAAATTTAGAAAATGATTTATTAATCTTAAGAACCCTTTTACTTATTCATGCACCCAACGGAGGCTGAACCTACATGAATAAGCTACTTACGCATGCAACTTACTACCAATTAAAACCCCTTACAACTCTTAGATCTTATGATATTTTCAATTTTCTTAAATTGATTATGTTTAATGTCATCCACACCTTGGGCAACAGTCTTACTGAGGAACCGCCACTAACGCACACCATATAACAAGTGCAAGTCAACGGCTCCAGACTCACTTAGGATCCACAGTGCTTACCTTACAACTCTCCGAGTTTGCGGCGTAAGCACCCAACGAAGGCTGAACCTACTTACGAGGACCGGTCACCGTGAGTGCCATTATATGGACGGTGTATTGTGTCAGATTTTTAATTTGGGTTTATAACCAGTCTCTTACCAAGAACTAGTGGCCAGTCAGGTTAGTCAGCGGGCAGTATCATTTCGGTTATAAACCTCTCGGAAATTCCTACAACCACAGCCCTAGCGAGACTGTCCTAGACACCATTTATTTTGGTAAACAGTCCAGTTAATGTACCAGTTTTAAAATTTTCAACTCTTTGATCATATGACATTTTAAAAATAGATCTCCTTTTATTTGAAAAACTAATTTCATAAAAATGTCATATCTAACACATGATAAAATGTCAGGATCTAAAACTGAATAACCAAGATTAACTGATTTGAAATTTATCAGAGTATAAATCAATAATCTTGCTTTGAATCAAAGTTTAATTATGAAGTTTGCGGAATAACACTTAATTATTTTAACAAAAACTTTCAGAACCAATGAAGCATAAAACATAAGAAGTAATCAAGACTGTTTGTATTGCTGAATTCAATGATTACAATCACCTCTAATCTGTTTTGATTAGACGAAGAACACAGACTGTTCTTAGGGTTTTACAACCTTAGAGGCTTATGGAAACTTAAACAATAAAGCAATTACAGACTCAAAAATACGCAGAAAACTTCTATTTACTTCTATGACCTATTCTCTGTATTTATATTGCTTTTTGGACTTGTTTCCTTGAAGGACTATGACTTCTCTGATAGTAGATATGCTGGAATCTTCGTGTAGATATCTTTCCTGAAAATCAGCACTTTCTGTTTATGAAACTGTTGAGCAGCTTGAATCTCTTGACAGCATGAACTGAGCAGCTTGAGTTGTTTTACTCTGGCAGCTTGAACTTTTACACTGGCAGCTCGAGTTTATTCAACTAGCAGCATGAACTTTGTATTTACATGAAAACTCTACTAACAGTCTGAGAAGTCTAAACTAACAGCTTGAGCATACTTAAACTATTTCCCAACAATCTCCCCCTAACTTAAATTCTTTACACAAGACTTTAAGTTCTATACAAAAATGGAAATGAATAAGTAAACTGTTATTTACAAACCAAGGCTTTCAAAAACTTACAACTGTGCAAGTTTATGATCTACAGCCTTCAAAAATTCTCTCTTTAGCTCATCTCTATCACAAGATATTCTGACAGACTTCATCTGGAGTAGTATATTCTTTGGAAGATCAAAGAATTCAAGATTAAAGAACATACCAGATCCATCTGTGAATTTGATTCTGTAAGTCCTGGATTTGACAAAAATATTGACTTCCTTGATTTTCAATCCCTTCTTGTTGGCATCCTCTACATCTTTTCTAATAAATTCAGGATCAACAATGGACTTCAGATCTCTGATGACTTGTTTCACTTGTGGTAGAGAAGATCTAACTTGTGATACAGACCCAATGTTGTGCATTCTGATAAGCTCATCTCTGGTCAACTTCTGAACCATCTGCAAAAATGTATCATACTCTTCTTCTGGTCCAGACTCTCTTCTTATCACAAACTTAATTCTCAAGTCACGGTCATCCAGTGACTTAGCAAACCAGTAGTTGATTTGAGGCTTTGTAAAATCATGCTGATCAATCAGCTTCTCTATCTCCATAGCCTTTTGTAGTTGTTTCTCAAAGAGCACCCTTTTAACTGATGAAGGAATAGAGACAACTGCTTGATCAGTAGGAACAGGAGCACTGGCAGCAGCTTGAATATGACTTGTAGTAGGTTGAGCTGGTTCTTGGACTTCTTGGGATGGTTGAGCTTCTGGAGAGACTTTTGTTCTCTTTCTTTTGTCCATCTCCTTGTCATGAATCTCTTGCAGCCTTTCAGTTGTCATGGACTGAGCCATTTTCTTTGGAATTCCAGCTGCAAATGCAAAATTTATCAAAAATCTTCTGTGCTCAGCTTTGGTGTGCCCTGTTGGCATCTTTCTCTTCTTTTCACCTTGTTTGCCCACAAACCCCTTTAGGTAATCACCTAATGTCTCATCATCATCTATTGGGGGCTGAGCTTGCTGATCTAATTCTTTATCCTGTTCTTCTGCTAACCTTTTGGCAATTTCAGCATCAAAGGCAATTTGGGCTTCTTTGGAGGAGAATTTGTGCTTTGGAGACTCAATGAGAATGCCCTTGCCCTTGTCTTTTACAGAAGAGGATGTTGCTTGGACTGTACTTGATGGAGCTTGAATGCCTTCCCTGATCACAACTCCAGTGACTTTTGAAGGAGCAGCTTGAGTTTCTAGACTAACAGCTTGAGAAGCTGTTGGGACTGCTAGCCTAGAAACTGGGACTGTTGGTGCTACTTGGACTGTTGTTGTTGATGGAGCTGCTTGGACTGTTGTAGGAACCTCCTGATTCTCCCCCTTTTTGGAAGCATTGGTTTGGTCAGAAGGACCTACAACCTTTGCCCCTTGGGTTTGAATCAAACGCTCTAATTGAATGAGCTTATTTCCACAAAGGGTAAACCCCTTATGAAGATAATCCATCCTCTGATTTTGAGCCATTTCTGATTGCTTTAGGGCCATTATTTGTGCACCCTGTGCAGCAATGATGGACATTTGATATTCCAACATAGCTACAACAGGTTTCAGCTTGGGATCCGTCAAAAGCATGAGTTGCAGACTAGTCTCAAGATCAGAAAACACCTGTGGTGCTTGTGATCTATCACTGACATTAATACCAGAAGTAGAAACCTCTGGGCCCCTCTTTTCTTGGTTCTGGGGACTTCCAGCTTGTGTTTGCACACTTGCTGTTGCCATGGGCGTGGTCTTAGCTATGTTGGCACTGTCCTGTGCCTCTTGTGCAGAGACATCAGTAGTGCCAGCCACAGAACCCATATGAACCATCTCTGAAGAGATGTTCACCTCCTGAGTGAGGATGGGAGTTTCCTCTAGTGGTTCCCTTTGGATATGCTGTGCAGGAGTATCCTCCTGCACAGGGATATATGGCTCTTGCTGATGGGAGGAGGAGGAAGGAGCTCCTGGTCCCCTTTTTCTTTTGTATATATTTCTGAGTGGGCGTGTTGGCTGTACAAAAGGATCAGTGGGAGTTTGTGTATCATGAGGAGTGGGTTGGGGTCTTGGGGGTGTAGCAGTGATGTTAGGCTGAGCCTGCTCAAGACCCTCTCCTCTGTTTCCTGAAATGATGTTCATCATTGCAGAGGGCAATGGAACATCTACACTGACAAAATTGGCACTTGGCTTTATCAGCCTTTTGATAGAAGATAGTGAGTGCCTATGGGAAATATGTATCCTCTTATGTAAATGAGAAGTAGTGCAGGTGTGTGCAATGATTTCTGCCAAAAATCTTGGATACATTAAAAACTTCCCATTCTTTAGGGAATGATGCCTTAACATCCCCTGAAAAATCATGTTTGAAAAATTGAACCGTTGGCCTGTTGAAAAGCATACTAAGGCAGTGGCAATGTTAGAAGAAAATTCTGACCAACCAGTTCTTTTAGGGCTCATACACTGCTGAATAATATGTACAAGAAATTTCCATTTAGGAGAAAAATGGGCTTTTAAGAAAGTAAAAGAATCAGCAGGGCCCCTATAACCAATGTTTTGAAGACCAAAATGTAAAGCTTGAAGGGATAGGTCTGTGATACCTGAGGCATCTTGAAGATGCAAATGGTGCCGAATGGATTCCTCAGTGATGGTGATGGGAGTGCCATCAATTTTGGATAGAAGGGTAGGAACTCCATTGATGGTTTGAACAGATGCATGGTTCCAAAACTGTTCTATATGGGAGATGTATATAGTAGGGTTTATGGTTAGGGCATAATGAATGTGGGAGTGCCTGAGGAAATCCATCATTGTATGGAACGGTTGGAGTTCAGCATGTTTCAGAGTGTATGGGAGGCAGTTGTGTTCTTTTACGAACTCCATGGATGATCAAACGATGGTTTTAGGGTTTGAAAGAAGAATGTGTGATTCGTTCAGAGAGAAAGCAGAAGGCCGTGGAAGAAGAATATGTAACTGGTAGTTACAACTGAACGAAACCGGGACCTTTAAAGGTTTCGAAAAGGTTGGGTCCCGCGCACACATTTGAAAAATTACCCAAATACCCTGCACACTTTGACAGATCAAGTGAAAATAACTAGCAGTCCGAGAAAATGAACTAGCAGCATGAGAAAATACTCATGCTGTTAGTGTAAAATTGTGCAACTTTTCAATGGAACAGTGTCTCCCCCTTAAATTAGCATACTGAGTCGATAATAATGAAAACCAATTAATCCATGTTTACCATACCAATATTTGATATTAGGAAAGTGAACCTTCCCACATCAAAAGGTTTTGTAAATAGATCAGCTAGCTGATCATCTGTATGTATTTTGGTAACTTGGATTAACTTCTTTTCATTACAATCTCTGATGAAGTGAAACCTGATTTCTATATGCTTGGTTTTTGGGAATTTCACTGGGTTTTGCACAATGCTAATTGCACTTGAATTGTCAATATAAATAGGAGTGGATAAGAAATTCATACCATAGTCTCTTAGCTGATTTTGAATCCACATTACCTGGGAGCAGCAGCTTGCAGCTGCTACGTATTCTGCTTCAGTGGATGATGTGGAGACAGTTGTTTGCTTTTTGCATTGCCAAGAGACCAGTCTTGCTCCTAAGTATTGACATCCACCAGTTGTGGATTTTCTGTCAATGTTGCATCCACCATAGTCACTGTCAGAATAAGCAGTTAGTTCAAAAGGAGAGTCTTTAGGATACCATAGACCTAAATGTGGTTGGCCTTTAAGATATCTAAAGATTCTCTTAACAGCAACCAAGTGAGAATCCTTTGGAGAGCATTGAAACCTAGCACACACACAGACAGCAAACATAATATCAGGTCTTGAAGATGTTAGATACATGAGAGATCCTATAAGGGATCTGTATAGATGAATATCCACATCTATGCCATCTTTGTCTGTATGGAGCTGTTTATGAGGATCCATTGGAGTGCTTGCCACCTTTGTGTCTTGATAGCCAAACTTTTTCAATATGTCTTTGACATACTTTGATTGACTTATGAATAGACCAGTAGGCTTCTGTTTAACCTGCAGCCCTAGAAAGAATGTGAGTTCCCCCATTGAACTCATTTGAAACTTTTTGTGCATTAGGGCCTCAAAATCTTTGCACAAACTATCATTAGTTGAGCCAAATATGATGTCATCAACATAGATTTGGACAAGAAGAATCTCAGCTTTGATGGATTTAGTGAAAAGTGTTTTGTCCAGAGTGCCTCTCTTGAATCCATTCTGTAAAAGATATGATGACAGTGTGTCATACCATGCTCTGGGGGCTTGGTGAAGACCATAGAGAGCTTTGTCTAGCTTGTACACCCTGTCTGGATACTTGTAGTCTTCAAAACCAGGAGGTTGACACACATATACTTCCTCTTCAATTGTCCCATACAGGAAAGCAGACTTAACATCCATTTGATACACTTTAAATCCTTTGAAACTTGCATATGCTAGAAATAGTCTGATGACTTCAATTCTTGCTACTGGAGCAAAGACATCATCATAATCTATTCCTTCTTCTTGAGTGTATCCTTGTGCTACTAGTCTTGCTTTGTTCTTGATGACTATCCCTCTCTCATCCTTCTTGTTTCTGAAAACCCATCTTGTACCTATTGCTCTCTTACCTTTAGGAAGATCCACCAGAGTCCATACATTCTGAATTTTGAACTGTAAAAGCTCTTCTTGCATAGCTTCAATCCAGGATGAATCTTTTAATGCTTCTGATGCCTTTTTAGGTTCCAATTGAGACATGAAACAGGCATGTTCAAAAGCAGCTAGACTGAATTCAGGAACTGCTTGTTCAGCAGCAGCAGTCTCATTGTGAACCATCTTCCTTGCTTGAACAGGAGTGCTTGGATCACCCAGTATTTGATTGAGAGGGTGATACTTGTGAACTCTTAGTGTGGGCTCTCTCTCTGTTTGAAAGGAAGTTCCAAGGTTGGTATCATCTCCATCAGAACCAGTGAATGGTTCAGTTTCTGAAACAGCTTGACTTGAATCTGGGACTGTTTCCTGTTGTGTTGGAGCTGTTCTTTCAGAACGTTGGAGTGGCACTTCAGTGTCTGGATTTGTATCATTCAGGACCCCTGGAGGATCACAAGACAGAAGTGGTAGAGTGGTGAAATCATCCCAACTTGTTGAATCTGCAGCAGTCTGAGACTTTGTGCCAACAACATGAGAAATTGTATTGGCAGCATGAGAATTTGTGTTAGCAGCTTCAACCCTGTATGCATCAGCTTCTGCAGTATACTCAACAAAGCTCAGAGAATTTGTTAGTGAATCTAAGTCAAACAACCAATCAGGACCAGTGCCTTTGATATTAGCAGTATTTTCATTAAATTCAACATTGGCACTTTCTTCAATTGTTTTAGACACACTGTTGTATACTCTATAGGCTTTGCTTTGAGTTGAGTATCCTACAAAGAATCCTTCTTCAGCTTTACTCTCAAACTTCCCTAAGTGAGTCTTGGTGTGAAGAATAGTACATGGGCATCCAAAAGGCTTGAAGAAAGCTATTAGGGGACTTCTGTTATGGAATAACTCATAAGGAGTTTTTCCTTGAGATTGGACAACTTGAACCCTATTTAGAACATAACAGGCTGTATTAACAGCTTCTGCCCAGAAGGTCATTGGCAGATTTGAATCAGCTAGCATTGTTCTAGCAGCCTCAATTAATGTTCTATTCTTTCTTTCAGCTACACCATTTTGCTGTGGTGTTCTTGGTGCACTATATTGTCTAGCAATGCCTTTGGACTCACAGAAACTGTTTAGAATGTGATTTTTAAATTCAGTTCCATTGTCTGATCTTATCACCTTAACTTTGGAATTTGATTGGTTTTCTATCTTAAGGATAAAAGACTTAACTAGCTCAGCAGTTTCATCTTTGGACCTAAGAAAGTAAACCCAAGTAAATCTGGTGTAATCATCAACAATGACTAAACAGTATGCCCTTTTATTCAAACTCAAAACAGATGTTGGACCAAATAGATCCATATGTAACAACTGAAGAACAGATGAGATTGAATTTACTTCTTTGGCCTTATGAGAAGTTTTGTTTTGCTTACCTTTAAGACATGCTACACAATGATCATCACAAATGAACTCCTTTTGTGGTAATCCTCTTACCAGATTCTTTTTAACTAAATCATTCATGGACTTGAAGTTCATGTGACACATCCTTCTATGCCAAAGAGCAGACTCATTTGATGATGCTTTGGATATTAAATAGCTTAAAGTATTTGATTTAGTCAAGAGAGCTGTGTCCTGGCAGTAAACATTGTCCTTTCTTGGTGTTCTAAGTAAAACAAGATTTTCAGGAATTTTGAAATCCTTTGAAAGAACAATGCACTCAGAATCTGTGAACAGAACAATGTTTTGTTTGTCACAGATTTGAAAGACATTCAATAAATTGTACTTAAGCTGTTCAACATACAGAACATCATGGAATGTCATGTTGCCTGCATTAACAGTACCTTTACCTGTAACCTTATCTCCTTTTGAGTTTCCTCCAAATGCAACAAAACCTCCATCAAAACCTTTGAAATTTGACAAGCATTCAGAATTGCCTGTCATGTGCCTAGAGCATCCACTGTCCAGATGCCATCTTGTTCTATGAGGAGACCTGTGGTTGCCCTGCACAAATAACAGCTTAGTTAGTAGTGGAGTAAACCCAAACCAAATTGGTTTTGGGTTGGCCTTGTACATTGACATAACTAAAAACTGTTTTTGACTTCTTGTATTTGGTGAGATCTACTGATGGAGTCTTTGGAGAGTATTTAGTGATAATATGAGGTATCCAATTATTTTGATCATCTTTTCTTCTAACAGTCTCAGATGATTCACTAGCAGCTCCAGTTTGATGCCCAGCAGCTTGAGCTGTGTTTGTAGTGCTAACAGTTTCAGTTTTTGCACTAACAGCATCAGATTTTGACTTAGCAGTCTGATCTTTTGCATTAGCAGTTTGAGCAACAGATTTGTCCTTGACACACCACATTTGTTTAAAACTTGATTTAGGCTTTGCCAAAACTTGTTTTTGATGTGTGGACTGTTTTTTATTAACTTTTGAGAATCTGTGATCAACTGTTTTCTTTGGAGCTGCTGTGGAAGGTTTCACTTTTGAGTGCTTTGCCTGATTAGGATTTGATTTTGTGTGATGCACAGTCTGTTTTGCAACAGCTGGTTTGTAAAAACAATCCTTGGCTAAGTGATTCTTCCTTCCACAGTGAAAGCATCTTTTGACAGTTTGAATTGGAACAACAGACTTTTCTGTCAATTTCTGGTTCTTGTTTCTCTGGTTTCCTCTTACCTGCTGTTGTTTAGGAAACTTTTGAACACCATGCTTTTGGCATGTGCAGATAGAAACAGTTTTACCTCTTTTAGTTCCTTTGGATTAAGATGCAGTGTTACAGTTAGAATGTACAAAAACTTGAGGAGTAGCATTGCATACACTCATCTTCTCTTTTCCTTTCTTACTGGGAACTTGGACTTCTATGGGTGCACTCTTTGTGTCACAGTCTCTATTTTGACTCTTATCTTCTTTTAATTCAGGACTGTTATCAAGAATAGGATCTACAATAGTCATAGACTCATCTAGTGGTTCATTG
>JAANYP010008548.1:0-47565 GCA_020465985.1 Centrapalus pauciflorus
ACCCTGATGACAATAACATATCGAAATTCACCCCTAGGGAAAGGGTGTGACTAGCACAACGGGAGTCTATCCCGGTACCTGCCCATCAGCCAAGCCCGCCGCAGTAGTAACGGGCAAGCATAGGAAAGTGGGGATGGATGCCTCACACTCTCCAAGAGTGCATAAACGAGGAAGTGATCCAAAACCAGTTTGAAGTCGGAACACCATCTTCCTCTCAAGTGCCGACACTTACCCAGAAACCTACGTAACAAACGATGCCTCTGTTGGTGGCAAGGGCCGCCAGACACGTTCTCCAATTTCGACAAAATCCACCAAGAGGTCGGTGAGATCTTTGCAAGGATTAAGTAGGAGGCAATACAAACCCTCAATATACCTTGGGACAACCAGAACACCCAAGCGATTCAACAAGACGGAATAGACAAATTGTGACAGCGCCTAGCAGAGCGCAAAGCCCGTAATGTAGAACTAACCCAACGACTTAACGCTCTGGAGTACGAGGAAACCCCAGAGGCATCTCATACTTAGTACCCTTCTACCATTTTATAGTATTTATCTAGGCTATACTATCTGATATATCTTAGGGTAAATAAGGCTTAAGAATTTATCAGAAAATTCTGACCATATCATATACAAAGATTAAGTATCAAGAACTTTTATGAGGAATTAAGTTTTAACTACAACTCTGCGTAGGAGAAGATAAAGTTGTGACTATCTGCCTAAGAAATTTAAAACCCGTAGACTTATCCTCTTACCCCATTAGATACCACTTATGCATTTCTACTATTTGATACTGGTGCTGATAGGAGCTTTATATCCACTAAGTTCACTAAGCAGATAAATTCCATTAAATGCTACTTATGCTATTGAGGTTGATGACAGTGAGACGCTTAAGACAAATAATATAAGTCGAGGATGCTCCTTAGAATTAGTAGGACGACTCTTTGAAATAGACTTAATACCCATCAAACTGGGAAGTGTTTACGTGGTCATAGGCATAGACTGGCTACCGAAAAATCGTGTGGAAATAGTATGCAACAAGAAAACCGTTCATATACCTTTAGCCAATAAGAAGTTCCTTACTGTCCAATGCAAAGCAAGAAATACCAAATTAAGCATCATCTCTAGCATTAGGACCCTGAAGTGTTAATAGAGAGGGAGCCAAAGGGAAAGCGGCTCGAAAATATTCTTATTATTTATGGTTACGCTAAAGTTTTTCCAGAACACTTACCTGAACTCCCAACATCGAGGCAAGTCAGATAAAAAAAAATCGGCCTAGTATCAGGTGCGGTACCAGTGGCTCGAGCACCATGCCGATTAGCCCCATCATAGTGTAAGAATAGTCCAACCAACTGTAGTAGCTCTTAGATAAAAGGTTTATCAAACCGAGTTCCTCGCTTTAGAGGAGCTCCAGTTTTGTTCATAAAGAAGAAGAATAGAACCTGCAGAATGTGCATCAACTACTAAGAGTTAGATAAACTAAAAGAACCGACACCCGCTCACAAGGATCAATGACTTGTTTGACCAAACTACAAGAATTAAGCTTCTATTAGAAGATCGACCTAAGGTCTGGTTATCATCAGGTTAGAGTTCGAAAGAAAGATGTTCCAAAGACAGCCTTCAGATTCCGTTTCGGTCATCATAAATTCCTATTAATGTCGTTGGGATTAACCAGTGCCCCAACGATACTCATGGACCTCATCGGGTGTGCAAACCTTATCTAGAAAAATTTGTGATTGTATTCTTGAATGACTTCTTAATCTACTCACGAAACAAGGAGGAGCACGAGCAAACATTTAAGACTGATTCTAGAGTTGTTGAAAAAAAAAAAAAGAATAACTACATGCCAAGCTTTCTAAGTTTGACTTTTGACTAAGATAGGTAAGATTTCTCGGTCACGTGATCAATAGTAAAGGAATCCAAGTTAACCCCGCCAAGATCGAGACTATCAGAAATTGGTTAACTCTTAGAACCCCTATAAAGATACGACGGTCCTTAAGACTTGCCACTTATTATAAGCAATTATCAGAAATTTCTCAAAGTTCACCAGAGCTCTACCAAAACTGACCTGAAAAGACATTAAGTATGATTGGGGCGAGGATCATGAGACATCATATCAGTTATTAAAGCACAACCTGTGTAGCGCGCTTATTTTATCCAAGAGAAGCAAGAAATTTGTAGATTACTGTGATGCTTCACACAATGAGTTGATATAGAAAGATAGGGTCATAACTTATACTTTATGAAAAACTTAAGGTTCTCTAGGTGATTTACACAACGCATGATCTGGATCTTGAAGCAGTATTCTTTATCCTTGGAGACATTAGTTGTACGGTATGAAGTGTATTGTATTCACGGACCATAAGAGCCTCCAACACATCTTGAACCAGAAAGAGTCAAATATGAAGTTGTACCGTTGGATGGAACTAATATGTAATGGCAACCGTGAAAATTCGTTATCACCTGAGGAAAACTAAGGAGCTAAGCCGTTAAGAGTACAAGTGGATAAATAGTTTAGAATAAGGGCTAATAAAAATCGATAATTCATGAATAGAATCTGATTACTCTGTTTGGTGGAATAAGAAAGCTGGCTATGGATGAAGGACACAAATTAAGATATGTCGTTCACCCCGGATCCAATAAAATGTATCATGACCTTAAAAACTATACGGGTGGCCTATCATGAAGAATGACTTGCCAAATCGGTCAGAAAATTCCTAACACGCTCCAAAGTTAAGATAAACCATCAGAAACCATTTGGGTAATAGTCGACAACCTAACAAAATCCGCGCGTTCCTACCAATCAAGAAGAACATCAGGATGAATAAGCTAGTCCAACCGTACCTCAAGGAAGTCGTCTCCGGACACGGAGTGCCTATTATAATCATTTTGATATGGATAGCAGATCTACAGCTAAGCTTTTGGCAATTATTATAGCCAACTGTGGATAAAAACCTGGACCTTAGTACCACATATCACTCTCAGACCAATGGTCAGAATAATAGAACGATCCAAACCCTAGAACGTACATTAAGAGCCTGTGTAATGGATACTTATTTGCCTTAGTGGAATTATCGTACTACAATAGCTATCACTCAAGTACTAAAGCTGCTCCGTTTGAGGCCCTCTACGGGAAAAAGTGTCGATCACCAATTTATTGGGAAGAAGTGGGAAACGGCCAAATCATTGGCGTTAAGATCATTCACAAAATTACCGAAAGGATAGTACGATTGCGGAACTGACTAAAAGTTGCCCGCAATTGTCAGAAAGTTATGCAGATGTAGGAAGAAAATCCCTTGAATTCTAATTAGGAGAACGAGTACCAATGAAACTCTCGCCATGGAAGGGTGTGATACGATTAGGAAAATAAGGAAAAAACTAAACCCTCGATACATTGGCAATGCAAAGTCTTAAGGGGAATTGGACTCGTAGCTTATCGTTTAGAGTTACCACCAGAGCTTAGTAGCATGCACAATACCTTCCATGTATCAAATATGAAGAAGTGTTTGTTAGAGGAGACACTTGTTACCCCCTTGGAAGAGATCCAGCTAACTGATAAACTTCGCTTCACCAAAAGGCCGGTTGAAATCATGGACCGTAAGGTCAAAGGATTGAAGCACAGTTGTATACCCATCCTCAAGGTCAGATGGAATTCTAGACATGGACCACAATCCACTTAGGCATGCAAAGGCTAGTTTAAGCAAAGATACTCTCATCTACTCTTAAGTAAAAATACCCCTGAGGAAACAGGATAAAATTTCGGGACGAAATTCCCTTAACAGGGGGAGACTGTAACATCCGGCATTGAACCAGGTTAGCAACAACGACTTAATTAGTATTTAATGGCCAATTATAACCTAATAGGTGGTCATTAGAAATTAACCAAAGTGATTAACAAGGTTCATGAAGAAATTCAACTCAATTCGAATCAAATTCATCGGTGCGATGAATCGGGAAATCATTTAATCCGATCGAATTACGATATGAGGGATTAATTCAACTAAGTATATAATTAAATTATGATTAGTGACACTAATCATACACTAATACAATTACTTAACATTAATTATGCAAGACTAAAACAATTCATAAAACAATGCATTCAAAAGTATTTTTGAATTTACAAGAAAAGGAAAATACAAGAATACATTCTAAATACATTTATACAACAAAAAAAAAAATATAAATACATCAAAAATACACCCCTAGGCCGGCCACCATACAAGGACACAAGGACCAAAAGTTTGTATTATTTTACTCAACATTTCACCATCAAATCCTCCTCTTTCCTTTCATCCAAGATTTTACAACTATTTTCATCATTTCACCACCTTTTTCTCCTCTATAAATAGAACCACCACTTCACTTCATTCTTCACACCTTCACAACACAAAAACCTCTCCTTTCTCTCCCTCTAAAACCGGCCATCAAGCCCTCAAGAACACACAAAGTGTTCTTTCAAGTGTTCTTCATATTTTTGAAGTGTTCTTGGTGAAATTTTTGAAGATCCAACCTTCTACTCATTTGCATTCCTATAATACATCAAAGTAAGTAAATACTAGCTTATATCATCTTATATTTATGTTTATATAAGTCTTGCATAATATATATAATCACCTACAACAACAAGTTTCATAAAAACTCAAGTTTATAAGTTTCTAGTTGTTATTTTTAAGTTGTTTCTTTAATATGTTTATGAATATGTAAACACATTATAAAAGTGTTAATATTATGAAAACATATGATATATATATATGTGTTTTTATAAGTATTATGGCTTTTATACAAGTAGTCTTTGAATAAACAACAAGAATCATAAGTTGTTGTAAGTTTATAAACTACAGATTTTCGGCAGAAAACTTATATCGACTTTGAAAAATCATAACTAATTCATAACTCAACGAAATGAGTTGATTCTTGTCTCAAAAGTTAGATCTATGTCTTAACTATAGATCTGCAATTTTTCATAATTTATTTTGAAGTTTAAGACCTCCAGAAACTATTTGAGAAACCGAAAGTTTGACAGCTCAAAAATGGCCAACATAGCGTATTTAACGAGCTTTTTCACCAACCTAAACAACTCGAAAAAGGGACGTTCTTGATTCTAAAAATCCTTTGTATATAGTAGTTTAATGACCTAGAAAACCAAAGTCTAAAACATTTTGGAGCTTGGTCAAAAACAGCCGCAAAGTAGGCCGAAAAACCTCCGAAAAAGCTGGAAAATTTTATATATATAAACTTGACGTTTTAAGCAAATCTTATTTTTAAACTTGTAATGTTGGGTGATTTAAGAACTAAAACTACGCAAATATACATATTATCATATATTAAGTCTTTATTATCATTTAGGACTCGGTTAAACATCTCCGGTTTCATCACCCATCAACCAACGCACATTTGCATTTTTGCGCGTAGTTTTGCCATCACAAGTTCGGTGAGTTCTCATAGCCCCTATTTTTCACTATCTATTGGGGTGGAAATGCATGCACTGTTTTTATATGGACATCAAAACTGTTTATTTCTTATATGTATTACATGCTCGGATTCCATCAGCCCTTATATCATGAACCGTTAATTGCATTTATTTGTAAGCGCGAGTATATTGTGGATAGATCTATTGGGAGTCATGTCCCCCATTCGTGTTAGCCCAGTTCGGCTAACAGCGAGTGCATATATATTCAACACACGGTATTACGTATGGGAATACTGCTCAGGGCAAACTCATTCTAATTAAGCTTCGGTTGCATGATGGTTTATGTAATACATACACGGAATTTATAATTTTGTAAATTCAACTCATCTGATAATGTCCATACAACTGGTCTTTTCGCGTAAACCTATGAGCTCACCAACAATTTTTGTTGACGTATTTTTGCATGTATTTTCAGGTAATTAAGGCAAGTGTGCCTTCGGATACACCAACTTTCAAGCTTCCGCATTTCATGGAGTCGCATGCATATTTCGAAACTAACGGAGATTTGACTGCATTATTTTTGGACGCATTAATTATGTATTAGAATCTCTGTATTACGCGAACTTCATTTCTTTCATTTTATAAAACATTATTACGTTCTTAAATTTTAATGATGTATTATTTCGAAAACGTCCATTTAGTGGTCGTTCGTTATAATTATGGTTACGCTTCCGCGACGTCACGCTTCGTTGCCAACCGGGGTAACGGGGTGTGACAAATTACATGATTAATTTTAACCTAAGTTTTATTAATCATGAAATAGAATGCAATTGAATTGAATTGAATATCTTCATGTAACCTAGGTTCATGAAAATACATGATTAATTTTAACCTAAGTTTTATTAGTCATGGAATGGAATGCAATTGAATTGAATTTAATATCTGCATGTAACCTAGGTTCATGAAATTACATGATTAATTTTAACCTAAGTTTTATTACTCATGAAATGGAATGCAATTGAATTGAGTAATTGAATATCTACATTTAACCTAGGTTCATGAAATTAGATGATTAAATTTATCCTAAGTTTTATTACTCATGGAATGGAATGCAATTGAATTGAATTGAATATAAGCATGTAACCTAGGTTCATGAAATTACATGATTAATTTTAACTTAAGTTTTATTATTTAATTGAGTTAAATTGAAAAATTATGTTTTTGCAAGTTTCGAGTTGTTAGTTCGATTTCTAAAGCTGTTAGTGCATTTTCTCAAACTGTTAGTGCATTTTCTCATGCTGTTAAGTGTTTTATAAACCTCGGTTCATGAAATTACATGATTAATTTTAACCTATGTTATATTATTTAATTGAGTTAAACTGAACAATTATGTTTTTGCAAATTTCGAGCTGTTAGTTCAATTTCCCAAGCTGTTAGTGCATTTTCTCAAGCTGTTAAGTGTTTTTATAAACCTTGGTTCATGAAATTACATGATTAATTTTAACCTAAGTTTTATTAATCATGAAATGGAATGCAATAGAGTTGAATTGAATATCTGCATGTAACCTAGGTTCATGTAATTACATGATTAATTTTAACCTAAGTTTTGTTACTCATGGAATGGAATGCAATTGAATTGAATTTAATATCTGCATGTAACCTAGGTTCATGAAATTATATGATTAATTTTAACCTAAGTCTTATTACACATGCAATGGAATGCAATTGAATTGAGTAATTGAATATCTGCATGTAACCTAGGTTCATGAAATTACATGATTAATTTAATCCTAAGTTTTATTACTCATGAAATGGAATGTAATTGAATTGAATTGAATATCTACATGTAACCTAGGTTCATGAAAATACATGATTAATTTTAACCTAAGTTTTATTACTCATGGAATGGAATGCAATTGAATTGAATTGAATATCTGCATGTAACCTAGGTTTATGAAATTACATGATTAATTTTAACCTAAGTTTTATTACTCATGAAATGGAATGCAATTGAATTGAATTGAATATCTGCATGTAACCTAGGTTCATGAAATTACATGATTAATTTCAACCTAAGTTCTATTACTCATGAAAAGGAATGCTACTGAATTGAATTGAATATCTACATGTAACCTAGGTTCGTGAAATTACATGATTAATTTTAACCTACATTTTATTACTCATGAAATGAAATGCAATTGAATTGAGTAATAGAAAATCTGCATGTAATCTAGGTTCATGAAATTAAAAGATTAATTTTAACCAAAGTTTTATTACACATGGAATGGAATCCAATTGAATTGAATTGAATATCTGCATGTAACCTAGGTTCATGAAATTACATGATTAATTTCAACCTAAGAATTATTACTCATGAAATGAAATGCAATTGAATTGAGTAATTGAATATCTGCATGTA
This sequence comes from Centrapalus pauciflorus, assembly GCA_020465985.1. Classification (NCBI taxonomy): domain Eukaryota; kingdom Viridiplantae; phylum Streptophyta; class Magnoliopsida; order Asterales; family Asteraceae; genus Centrapalus; species Centrapalus pauciflorus. The sequence goes on from JAANYP010008548.1 coordinate 7,830, forward strand.
ATCTAGGTTCATGAAATTACATGATTAATTTTAACCAAAGTTTTATTACACATTAAATGGAATGCAATTGAATTGAATTGTATATCTGCATGTAACCTAGGTTCATGAAATTACATGATTAATTTTAACCTAAGTTTTATTATTCATGAGAATGGAATGCAATTGAAATGAATTGAATATCTGCATGTAACCAAGGTTCATGAAATTACATGATTAATTTTAACCTAAGTATTATTACTCATGGAATGGAATGCAATTGAATTGAATTGTATATCTGCATGTAACCTAGGTTCAGGAAATTACATGATTAATTTTAACCTAAGTTTTATTACTCATGAAACGGAATGCCATTGAATTGAATTGAATATCTTCATGTAACCTAGGTTCATGAAATTACATGATTAATTTTAACCTAAGTTTTATTACTCATGGAAAGGAATGCAATTGAATTAAGTAATTGAATATCTGCGTGTAATCTAGGTTCATGAAATTACAAGATTAATTTTAACCTAAGTTTTATTAATCATGAAATGGAATGCAATCGAATTGAATTAAATATCTGCATGTAACCTAGGTTCATGAAATTACATGATTAATTTTAACCTAAGTTTTGTTACTCATGGAATGGAATGCAATTGAATTGAATTTAATATCTGCATGTAACCTAGGTTCATGAAATTACATGATTAATTTTAACCTAAGTTTTATTACTCATGAAATGGAATGCAATTGAATTGAGTAATTGAATATCTGCATGTAACCTAGTTTCATGAAATTACATGATTAATTTTATCCTAAGTTTTATTACTCATGAAAAGGAATGCAACTGAATTGAATTGAATATCTGCATGTAACCTAGGTTCGTGAAATTACATGATTAATTTAAACCTACATTTTATTACTCATGAAATGAAATGCAATAGAATTGAGTAACTGAATATCTGCATGTAATCTAGGTTCATGAAATTACATGATTAATTTTAACCTATGTTTTATTACTCATGAAATGGAATGCAATTGAATTGAATTGTATATCTACATGTAACCTAGGTTCATGAAATTACATGATTAATTTTAACCTAAGTTTTATTACTCATGAAATGGAATCCAATTGAAATGAATTGAATATCTGCATTTAACCTAGGTTCATGAAATTACATGATTAATTTTAACCTAAGTTTTATTATTTAATTGAGGTAAATTGAACAATTATGTTTTTTGCAAATTTCGAGCTGTTAGTTCAATTTCTCAAGCTGTTAAGTGTTTTTATAAACCTTTGTTCATGAAATTACATGATTAATTTTAACCTATGTTTTATTACTCATGAAATGGAATGCAATTGAATTGAATTGAATATCTGCATGTAACCTAGGTTAATGAAATTACATGATTAATTTTAACCTAAATTTTATTACTCATGGAATGGAATGCAATTGAATTGAATTGAATTGAATATACGCATGTAACCAAGGTTCATGAAATTACATGAATAATTTTAACCTAAGTTTTATTACTCATGAAACGGAATGCAATTGAATTAAATTCAATATCTTCATGTAATCTAGGTTCATGAAATTACATGATTAATTTTAACCTAAGTTTTATTACTCATGAAATGGAATGCAATTGAATTGAGTAATTGAATATCTGCATTTAACCTAGGTTCATGAAATTAGATGATTAATTTTATCCTAAGTTTTATTACTCATGGAATGGAATGCAACTGAATTGAATTGAATATCAGCATGTAACCTAGGTTCATGAAATTACATGATTAATTTTAACTTAAGTTTTATTATTTAATTGAGTTAAATTTAAAAATTATGTTTTTGCAAGTTTCGAGTTGTTAGTTCGATTTCTAAAGCTGTTAGTGCATTTTCTCAAACTGTTAGTGCATTTTCTCAAGCTGTTAAGTGTTTTATAAACCTCGGTTCATGAAATTACATGATTAATTTTAACCTATGTTATATTATTTAATTGAGTTAAACTGAACAATTCTGTTTTTGCAATTTTCGAGCTGTTAGTTCAATTTCTCAAGCTGTTAGTGCATTTTCTCAAGGTGTTAAGTGTTTTTATAAACCTTGGTTCATGAAATTACATGATTAATTTTAACCTAAGTTTTATTCATCATGAAATGGAATGCAATTGAATTGAATTGAATATATGCATGTAACCTAGGTTAATGAAATTACATGATTAATTTTAAATAAGTTTTATTACTCATGGAATGGAATGTAATTGAATTGAATTTAATATGTGCATTTAACCTAGGTTTATTAAAATTACATGATTAATTTTAACCTAAGTTTTATTACTCATTAAATGGAATGCAATTGAATTGAGTAATTGAAAATCAGCATGTAACCTAGGTTCATGAAATTACATGATTAATTTTATCCTAAGTTTTATTACTCATGGAATGGAATGCAATTGAATTGAATTGAATATCAGCATGTAACCTAGGTTCATGAAATTACATGATTAATTTTAACCTAAGTTTTATTACTCATGGAATGGTATTCAATTGAATTGAATTGAATATCTGCATTTGACCTAGGTTCCTGAAATTACATGATTAATTTGAACTTAAGTTTTATTACTCATGAAACGGAATGCAATTGAATTGAATTGAAAATCTGCATGTAACCTAGGTTCGTGAAATTATATGATTAATTTTAACCTAAGTTTTATTACTCATGAAATGGAATGCAATTGAATTCAGTAATTGAATATCTGCATGTAATCTAGGTTCATGAAATTACATGATTAATTTTAACCTAAGTTTTATTACTCATGGAATGGAATGCAATTGAATTGAATTGAATATCTGCAATTAAACTATGTTCATGAAATTACATGATTAATTTTAACCTACGTTTTATTACTCATGAAACGGAATGCAATTGAATTGAATTGAATATCTTCATGCAACCTAGGTTCATGAAATTACATGATTAATTTTAACCTAAGTTTTATTACTCATGAAATGGAATGCAATTGAATTGAATTGAATATCTGCATGTAACCTAGGTTCATGAAAATACATGATTAATTTTAACTTAAGTTTTATTACCCATGGAATTCAATACAATTGAATTGAATTGAATATCTGGATGTAACCTAGGATCATGAAATTACATGATTAATTTTAAACAAAGTTTTATTACTCATGAAATGGAATGAAATTGAATTGAAATGAATATCTGCATGAAGCCAAGGTTCATGAAATTACATGATTAATTTCAACCTAAGTTTTATTAATCATGAAAAGGAAAGCAATTGAATTGAATTGAATATCTGCATGTAACCTAGGTTCGTAAAATTACATGATTAATTTTAACCTATGTTTTATTACTCATGAAATGAAATGCAATCGAATTGAGTAATTGAATATCTGCATGTAATCTAGGTTCATGAAATTACATGATTAATTTTAACCTAAGTTTTATTACACATGGAATGGAATGCAATTGAATTGAATTGAATATCTGCATGTAACCTAGGTTCATGAAATTACATGATTAATTTTAACCTAAGTTTTATTATTCAGAAAATGGAATGCAATTGAATTGAATTGAATATCTGCATGTAACCAAGATTCATGAAATTAAATGATTAATTTTAACCTAAATTTTATTACTCATTTAATGGAATGCAATTGAATTGAGTAATTGAATATCTGCATGTATCCTAGGTTCATGAAATTACATGATTAATTTTAACCTAAGTTTTATTACTCATGGAATGGAATGGAATGCAATTAAATTGAATTGAATATCTGCATGTAACCTAGGTTCATTAAATTACATGATTAATTTTAACCTAAGTTTTATTACTCATGGAATGGAATGCAATTGAATTGAATTGAATATCTGCATGTAACCTAGGTTCATTAAATTACATGATTAATTTCAACTTAAGTTTTATTACTCTATAAATGGAATGCAATTGAATTTAATTGAAAATCTGCATGTAACCCAGGTTCGTGAAATTACATTATTAATTTTAACCTAAGTTTTATTACTCATGAAATGGAATGCAATTGAATTCTGTAATTGAATATCTACATGTAATCTAGGTTCATGAAATTACATGATTAATTTTAACCTAAGTTTTATTAATCATGAAATAGAATGCAATTGAATTGAATTGAATATCTTCATGTAACCTAGGTTCATGAAAATACATGATTAATTTTAACCTAAGTTTTATTAGTCATTGAATGGAATGCAATTGAATTGAATTTAATATCTGCATGTAACCTAGGTTCATGAAATTACATGATTAATTTTAACCTAAGTTTTATTACTCATGAAATGGAATGCAATTGAATTGAGTAATTGAATATCTACATTTAACCTAGGTTCATGAAATTAGATGATTAATTTTATCCTAAGTTTTATTACTCATGGAATGGAATGCAATTGAATTGAATTGAATATCAGCATGTAACCTAGGTTCATGAAATTACATGATTTATTTTAACTTAAGTTTTATTATTTAATTGAGTTAAATTGAAAAATTATGTTTTTGCAAGTTTCGAGTTGTTAGTTCGATTTCTAAAGCTGTTAGTGCATTTTCTCAAACTGTTAGTGCATTTTCTCATGCTGTTAAGTGTTTTATAAACCTCGGTTCATGAAATTACATGATTAATTTTAACCTATGTTATATTATTTAATTGAGTTAAACTGAACAATTATGTTTTTGGAAATTTCGAGCTGTTAGTTCAATTTCCCAAGCTGTTAATGCATTTTCTCAAGCTGTTAAGTGTTTTTATAAACCTTGGTTCATGAAATTACATGATTAATTTTAACCTAAGTTTTATTAATCATGAAATGGAATGCAATAGAGTTGAATTGAATACCTGCATGTAACCTAGGTTCATGTAATTACATGATTAATTTTAACCTAAGTTTTGTTACTCATGGAATGGAATGCAATTGAATTGAATTTAATATCTGCATGTAACCTAGGTTCATGAAATTATATGATTAATATTAACCTAAGTCTTATTACACATGCAATGGAATGCAATTGAATTGAGTAATTGAATATCTGCATGTAACCTAGGTTCATGAAATTACATGATTAATTTAATCCTAAGTTTTATTACTCATGAAATGGAATGTAATTGAATTGAATTGAATATCTCCATGTAACCTAGGTTCATGAAAATACATGATTAATTTTAACCTAAGTTTTATTACTCATGGAATGGAATGCAATTGAATTGAATTGAATATCTGCATGTAACCTAGGTTTATGAAATTACATGATTAATTTTAACCTAAGTTTTATTACTCATGAAATGGAATGCAATTGAATTGAATTGAATATCTGCATGTAACCTAGGTTCATGAAATTACATGATTAATTTCAACCTAAGTTTTATTACTCATGAAAAGGAATGCTACTGAATTGAATTGAATATCTACATGTAACCTAGGTTCGTGAAATTACATGATTAATTTTAACCTACATTTTATTACTCATGAAATGAAATGCAATTGAATTGAGTAATAGAAAATCTGCATGTAATCTAGGTTCATGAAATTAAAAGATTAATTTTAACCAAAGTTTTATTACACATGGAATGGAATGCAATTGAATTGAATTGAATATCTGCATGTAACCTAGGTTCATGAAATTACATGATTAATTTCAACCTAAGTTTTATTACTCATGAAATGAAATGCAATTGAATTGAGTAATTGAATATCTGCATGTAATCTAGGTTCATGAAATTACATGATTAATATTAACCAAAGTTTTATTACACATGAAATGGAATGCAATTGAATTGAATTGTATATCTGCATGTAACCTAGGTTCATGAAATTACATGATTAATTTTAACCTATGTTTTATTATTCATGAGAATGGAATGCAATTGAAATGAATTGAATATCTGCATGTAACCAAGGTTCATGAAATTACATGATTAATTTTAACCTAAGTATTATTACTCATGGAATGGAATGCAATTGAATTGAATTGTATATCTGCATGTAACCTAGGTTCATGAAATTACATGATTAATTTTAACCTAAGTTTTATTACTCATGAAACGGAATGCAATTGAATTGAATTGAATATCTTCATGTAACCTAGGTTCATGAAATTACATGATTAATTTTAACCTAAGTTTTATTACTCGTGGAAAGGAATGCAATTGAATTAAGTAATTGAATATCTGCGTGTAATCTAGGTTCATGAAATTACATGATTAATTTTAACCTAAGTTTTATTACTCATGGAATGGAATGCAATTGAATTGAATTGAATTGAATATACGCATGTAACCAAGGTTCATGAAATTACATGAATAATTTTAACCTAAGTTTTATTACTCATGAAACGGATTGCAATTGATTTAAATTGAATATCTTCATGTAATCTAGGTTCATGAAATTACATGATTAATTTTAACCTAAGTTTTATTACTCATGGAAAGAATTGCAATTGAATTGAGTAATTGAATATCTGCATGTAATCAAGGTTCATGAAATTACATGATTAATTTTAACCTAAGTTTTATTACTTATGGAATGGAATGCAATTGAATTGAATTTAATATCTGAATGTAACCTAGGTTCATTAAATTACATGATTAATTTTAACTTAAGTTTTATTACTCATGAAATGGAATGCAATTGAATTGAGTAATTGAATATCTGCATGTAACGTAGGTTCATGAAATTACATAATTAATTTTATCCTATGTTTTATTACTCATGGAATGGAATGCAATTGAATTGAATTGAATATCAGCATGTAACCTAGGTTCATGAAATTACATGATTAATTTTAACTTAAGTTTTATTATTTAATTGAGTTAAATTGAAAAATTATGTTTTTGCAAGTTTCGAGCTTTTTGTTAAATTTCTAAAGCTGTTACTGCATTTTCTCAACCTGTTAAGTGTTTTTATAAACCTTGGTTCATGAAATTACATGATTAATTCTAACCTAAGTTTGCAATTGAATTGAATTGAATATCTGCATGTAACCTAGGTTAATGAAATTTAATGATTAATTTTAACCTAAGTTTTATTACTCATAGAATGGAATGCAGTTGAATTGAATTGAATTGAATATATGCATGTAACCTAGGTTCATGAAATTACATGATTAATTTTAACTTAAGTTTTATTACCCATGGAATTGAATACAATTGAATTGAATTGAATATCTGGATGTAACCTAGGATCATGAAATTACATGATTAATTTTAAACTAAGTTTTATTACTCATGAAAAGGAAAGCAATTGAATTGAATTGAATATCTGCATGTAACCTAGGTTCGTAAAATTACATGATTAATTTTAACCTATGTTTTATTACTAATGAAATGAAATGCAATCGAATTGAGTAATTGAATATCTGCATGTAATCTAGGTTCATGAAATTACATGATTAATTTTAACCTAAGTTTTATTACACATGGAATGGAATGCAAGTGAATTGAATTGAATATCTGCATGTAACCTAGGTTCATGAGATTACATGATTAATTTTAACCTAAGTTTTATTATTCATAAAATGGAATGCAATTGAATTGAATTGAATATCTGCATGTAACCAAGATTCATGAAATTAAATGATTAATTTTAACCTAAATTTTATTACTCATTTAATGGAATGCAATTGAATTGAGTAATTGAATATCTGCATGTATCCTAGGTTCATGAAATTACATGATTAATTTTAACCTAAGTTTTATTACTCATGGAATGGAATGGAATGCAATTAAATTGAATTGAATATCTGCATGTAACCTAGGTTCATTAAATTACATGATTAATTTTAACCTAAGTTTTATTACTCATGGAATGGAATGCAATTGAATTGAATTGAATATCTGCATGTAACCTAGGTTCATTAAATTACATGATTAATTTCAACTTAAGTTTTATTACTCTATAAATGGAATGCAATTGAATTTAATTGAAAATCTGCATGTAACCTAGGTTCGTGAAATTACATGATTAATTTTAACCTAAGTTTTATTACTCATGAAATGGAATGCAATTGAATTCTGTAATTGAATATCTACATGTAATCTAGGTTCATGAAATTACATGATTAATTTTAACCTAAGTTTTATTAATCATGAAATAGAATGCAATTGAATTGAATTGAATATCTTCATGTAACCTAGGTTTATGAAAATACATGATTAATTTTAACCTAAGTTTTATTAGTCATGGAATGGAATGCAATTGAATTGAATTTAATATCTGCATGTAACCTAGGTTCATGAAATTACATGATTAATTTTAACCTAAGTTTTATTACTCATGAAATGAAATGCAATAGAATTGAGTAACTGAATATCTGCATGTAATCTAGGTTCATGAAATTATATGATTAATTTTAACCTATGTTTTATTACTCATGAAATGGAATGCAATTGAATTGAATTGTATATCTGCATGTAACCTAGGTTCATGAAATTACATGATTAATTTTAACCTAAGTTTTATTAGTCATGGAATGGAATGCAATTGAATTCTGTAATTGAATATCTACATGTAATCTAGGTTCATGAAATTACATGATTAATTTTAACCTAAGTTTTATTAATCATGAAATAGAATGCAATTGAATTGAATTGAATATCTTCATGTAACCTAGGTTTATGAAAATACATGATTAATTTTAACCTAAGTTTTATTAGTCATGGAATGGAATGCAACTGAATTGAATTGAATATCTGCATGTAACCTAGGTTCGTGAAATTACATGATTAATTTAAACCTACATTTTATTACTCATGAAATGAAATGCAATAGAATTGAGTAACTGAATATCTGCATGTAATCTAGGTTCATGAAATTATATGATTAATTTTAACCTATGTTTTATTACTCATGAAATGGAATGCAATTGAATTGAATTGTATATCTGCATGTAACCTAGGTTCATGAAATTACATGATTAATTTTAACCTAAGTTTTATTACTTATGAAATGGAATCCAACTGAAATGAATTGAATATCTGCATTTAACCTAGGTTCATGAAATTATATGATTAATTTTAACCTAATTTTATCCTAAGTTTTATTACTCATGAAAAGGAATGCAACTGAATTGAATTGAATATCTGCATGTAACCTAGGTTCGTGAAATTACATGATTAATTTAAACCTACATTTTATTACTCATGAAATGAAATGCAATAGAATTGAGTAACTGAATATCTGCATGTAATCTAGGTTCATGAAATTACATGATTAATTTTAACCTATGTTTGATTACTCATGAAATGGAATGCAATTGAATTGAATTGTATATCTGCATGTAACCTAGGTTCATGAAATTACATGATTAATTTTAACCTAAGTTTTATTACTCATGAAATGGAATCCAATTGAAATGAATTGAATATCTGCATTTAACCTAGGTTCATGAAATTACATGATTAATTTTAACCTAAGTTTTATTATTTAATTGAGGTAAATTGAACAATTATGTTTTTTGCAAATTTCGAGCTGTTAGTTCAATTTCTCAAGCTGTTAAGTGTTTTTATAAACCTTTGTTCATGAAATTACATGATTAATTTTAACCTATGTTTTATTACTCATGAAATGGAATGCAATTGAATTGAATTGAATATATGCATGTAACCTAGGTTAATGAAATTACATGATTAATTTTAACCTAAATTTTATTACTCATGGAATGGAATGCAATTGAATTGAATTGAATTGAATATACGCATGTAACCAAGGTTCATGAAATTACATGAATAATTTTAACCTAAGTTTTATTACTCATGAAACGGAATGCAATTGATTTAAATTGAATATCTTCATGTAATCTAGGTTCATGAAATTACATGATTAATTTTAACCTAAGTTTTATTACTCATGGAAAGAATTGCAATTGAATTGAGTAATTGAATATCTGCATGTAATCAAGGTTCATGAAATTACATGATTAATTTTAACCTAAGTTTTATTAATCATGAAATGGAATGAAATTGAATTGAATTGAATATCTGCATGTAACCTAGGTTAATGAAATTACATGATTAATTTTAACCTAAGTTTTATTACTTATGGAATGGAATGCAATTGAATTGAATTTAATATCTGAATGTAACCTAGGTTCATTAAATTACATGATTAATTTTAACTTAAGTTTTATTACTCATGAAATGGAATGCAATTGAATTGAGTAATTGAATATCTGCATGTAACGTAGGTTCATGAAATTACATAATTAATTTTATCCTATGTTTTATTACTCATGGAATGGAATGCAATTGAATTGAATTGAATATCAGCATGTAACCTAGGTTCATGAAATTACATAATTAATTTTAACCTATGTTTTATTATTTAATTGAGTTAAATTGAAAAATTATGTTAGTTCAATTTCCCAAGCTGTTAGTGCATTTTCTCAAGCTGTTAAGTGTTTTTATAAACCTTGGTTCATGAAATTACATGATTAATTTTAACCTAAGTATTATTAATCATGAAATGGAATGCAATAGAGTTGAATTGAATATCTGCATGTAACCTAGGTTCATGAAATTACATGATTAATTTTAACCTAAGTTTTATTACTCATGGAATGGAATACAATTGAATTGAATTTAATATCTGCATGTAACCTAGGTTCATGAAATTACATGATTAATTTTAACCTAAGTTTTATTACTCATGAAATGGAATGCAATTGAATTGAGTAATTGAATATCTGCATGTAACCTAGTTTCATGAAATTACATGATTAATTTTATCCTAAGTTTTATTACTCATGAAATGGAATGCAATTGAATTGAATTGAATATCTGCATGTAACCTAGGTTAATGAAATTACATGATTAATTTTAACCTAAGTTTTATTACTTATGGAATGGAATGCAATTGAATTGAATTTAATATCTGAATGTAACCTAGGTTCATTAAATTACATGATTAATTTTAACTTAAGTTTTATTACTCATGAAATGGAATGCAATTGAATTGAGTAATTGAATATCTGCATGTAACGTAGGTTCATGAAATTACATAATTAATTTTATCCTATGTTTTATTACTCTTGGAATGGAATGCAATTGAATTGAATTAAATATCAGCATGTAACCTAGGTTCATGAAATTACATGATTAATTTTAACTTAAGTTTTATTATTTAATTGAGTTAAATTGAAAAATTATAGTTCAATTTCCCAAGCTGTTAGTGCATTTTCTCAAGCTGTTAAGTGTTTTTATAAACCTTGGTTCATGAAATTACATGATTAATTTTAACCTAAGTATTATTAATCATGAAATGGAATGCAATAGAGTTGAATTGAATATCTGCATGTAACCTAGGTTCATGAAATTACATGATTAATTTTAACCTAAGTTTTGTTACTCATGGAATGGAATACAATTGAATTGAATTTAATATCTGCATGTAACCTAGGTTTATGAAATTACATGATTAATTTTAACCTAAGTTTTATTACTCATGAAATGGAATGCAATTGAATTGAGTAATTGAATATCTGCATGTAACCTAGTTTCATGAAATTACATGATTAATTTTATCCTAAGTTTTATTACTCATGAAAAGGAATGCAACTGAATTGAATTGAATATCTGCATGTAACCTAGGTTCGTGAAATTACATGATTAATTTAAACCTACATTTTATTACTCATGAAATGAAATGCAATAGAATTGAGTAACTGAATATCTGCATGTAATCTAGGTTCATGAAATTACATGATTAATTTTAACCAAAGTTTTATTACACATGGAATGGAATGCAATTGAATTGAATTGAATATCTGCATGTAACCTAGGTTCATGAAATTACATGATTAATTTCAACCTAAGTTTTATTACTCATGAAATGAAATGCAATTGAATTGAGTAATTGAATATCTGCATGTAATCTAGGTTCATGAAATTACATGATTAATTTTAACCAAAGTTTTATTACACATGAAATGGAATGCAATTGAATTGAATTGTATATCTGCATGTAACCTAGGTTCATGAAATTACATGATTAATTTTAACCTATGTTTTATTATTCATGAGAATGGAATGCAATTGAAATGAATTGAATATCTGCATGTAACCAAGGTTCATGAAATTACATGATTAATTTTAACCTAAGTATTATTACTCATGGAATGGAATGCAATTGAATTGAATTGTATATCTGCATGTAACCTAGGTTCATGAAATTACATGATTAATTTTAACCTAAGTTTTATTACTCATGAAACGGAATGCAATTGAATTGAATTGAATATCTTCATGTAACCTAGGTTCATGAAATTACATGATTAATTTTAACCTAAGTTTTATTACTCATGGAAAGGAATGCAATTGAATTAAGTAATTGAATATCTGCGTGTAATCTAGGTTCATGAAATTACATGATTAATTTTAACCTAAGTTTTATTACTCATGGAATGGAATGCAATTGAATTGAATTGAATTGAATATACGCATGTAACCAAGGTTCATGAAATTACATGAATAATTTTAACCTAAGTTTTATTACTCATGAAACGGAATGCAATTGATTTAAATTGAATATCTTCATGTAATCTAGGTTCATGAAATTACATGATTAATTTTAACCTAAGTTTTATTACTCATGGAAAGAATTGCAATTGAATTGAGTAATTGAATATCTGCATGTAATCAAGGTTCATGAAATTACATGATTAATTTTAACCTAAGTTTTATTACTTATGGAATGGAATGCAATTGAATTGAATTTAATATCTGAATGTAACCTAGGTTCATTAAATTACATGATTAATTTTAACTTAAGTTTTATTACTCATGAAATGGAATGCAATTGAATTGAGTAATTGAATATCTGCATGTAACGTAGGTTCATGAAATTACATAATTAATTTTATCCTATGTTTTATTACTCATGGAATGGAATGCAATTGAATTGAATTGAATATCAGCATGTAACCTAGGTTCATGAAATTACATGATTAATTTTAACTTAAGTTTTATTATTTAATTGAGTTAAATTGAAAAATTATGTTTTTGCAAGTTTCGAGCTTTTTGTTAAATTTCTAAAGCTGTTACTGCATTTTCTCAACCTGTTAAGTGTTTTTATAAACCTTGGTTCATGAAATTACATGATTAATTTTAACCTAAGTTTGCAATTGAATTGAATTGAATATCTGCATGTAACCTAGGTTAATGAAATTTAATGATTAATTTTAACCTAAGTTTTATTACTCATAGAATGGAATGCAGTTGAATTGAATTGAATTGAATATATGCATGTAACCTAGGTTCATGAAATTACATGATTAATTTTAACTTAAGTTTTATTACCCATGGAACTGAATACAATTGAATTGAATTGAATATCTGGATGTAACCTAGGATCATGAAATTACATGATTAATTTTAAACTAAGTTTTATTACTCATGGAAAGAATTGCAATTGAATTGAGTAATTGAATATCTGCATGTAATCTAGGTTCATGAAATTACATGATTAATTTTAACCTAAGTTTTATTAATCATGAAATGGAATGCAATTGAATTGAATTGAATATCTGCATGTAACCTAGGTTAATGAAATTACATGATTAATTTTAACCTAAGTTTTATTACTTATGGAATGGAATGCAATTGAATTGAATTTAATATCTGAATGTAACCTAGGTTCATGAAATTACATGATTAATTTTAACTTAAGTTTTATAACTCATGAAATGGAATGCAATTGAATTGAGTAATTGAATATCTGCAGGTAACGTAGGTTCATGAAATTACATAATTAATTTTATCCTATGTTTTATTACTCATGGAATGGAATGCAATTGAATTGAATTGAATATCACCATGTAACCTAGGTTCATGAAATTACATGATTAATTTTAACTTAAGTTTTATTATTTAATTGAGTTAAATTGAAAAATTATGTTTTTGCAAGTTTCGAGCTTTTTGTTAAATTTCTAAAGTTGTTACTGCATTTTCTCAACCTGTTAAGTGTTTTTATAAACCTTGGTTCATGAAATTACATGATTAATTTTAACCTAAGTTTGCAATTGAATTGAATTGAATATCTGCATGTAACCTAGGTTAATGAAATTACATGATTAATTTTAACCTAAGTTTTATTACTCATGGAATGGAATGCAGTTGAATTGAATTGAATTGAATATATGCATGTAACCTAGGTTCATGAAATTACATGAATAATTTTAACCTAAGTTTTATTACTCATGAAACGGAATGCAATTGAATTAAATTGAATATCTTCATGTAACCTAGGTTCATGAAATTACATGATTAATTTTAACCTAAGTTTTATTAATCATGAAATGGAATGCAATTGAATTGAGTAATTGAATATCTGCATGTAATCTAGGTTCATGAAATTACATGATTAATTTTAACCTAAGTTTTATTAATCATGAAATGGAATGCAATTGAATTGAATTGAATATCTGCGTGTAACCTAGGTTCATGAATACACATGATTAATTTTGACCTAAGTTTTATTACTCATGGAATGGAATGCAATTGAATTGAATTCAATATCTGCATGTAACCTAGTTTCATGAAATTACATGATTAATTTTAACCTAAGTTTTATTACTAATGAAATGGAATGCAATTGAATTGAGTAATTGAATATCTGCATGTAACCTAGGTTCATGAAATTAGATGATTAATTTTATCCTAAGTTTTATTACTCATGGAATGGAATACAATTGAATTGAATTGAATATCAGCATATAACCTAGGTTCATGAAATTACATGATTAATTTTAACTTAAGTTTTATCATTTAATTGAGTTAAATTGAAAAATTATGTTTTTGCAAGTTTCGAGCTGTTAGTGCATTTTCTCAAGCTGTTAAGTGTTTTATAAACTTAGTTTCCTGAAATTACATGATTAATTTTAACCTTAGTTTTATTATTTAATTGAGTTAAATTGAAAAATTATGTTTGTGCAAGTTTCGAGCTATTTGTTAAATTTCTAAAGCTGTTAGTGCATTTTCTCAAGCTGTTAGTGCATTTTCTCAAGCTGTTAAGTGTTTTATAAACTTAGTTTCATGAAATTACATGATTAATTTTAACCTAAGTTTTATTATTAAATTGAGTTAAATTGAACAATTATGTTTTTGCAAATTTCGAGCTGTTAGTTCAATTTCTCAAGCTGTTAAGTGTTTTTATAAACCTTGGTTCATGAAATTACATGATTAATTTTAACCTAAGTTTTATTACTAATGAAATTGAATGCAATTGAATTGAATTGAATATCTGCATATACCTAGGTTAATGAAATTACATGATTAATTTTAACCTAAGTTTTATTACTCATGGAATGGAATGCAATTGAATTGAATTGAATTGAATATATGCATGTAACCTAGGTTCATGAAATTATATGAATAATTTTAACCTAAGTTTTATTACTCATGAAACGGAATGTAATTGAATTAAATTGAATATCTTCATGTAACCTAGGTTCATGAAATTACATGATTAATTTTAACCTAAGTTTTATTACTCATGGAAAGAATTGCAATTGAATTGAATAATTGAATATCTGCATGTATCCTAGGTTCATGAAATTACATAATTATTTTTAACATTTGTTTTATTAATCATGAAATGGAATGCAATTGAATTGAATTGAATATCTGCATGTAAACTAGGTTAATGAAATTACATGATTAATTTTAACCTAAGTTTTATTACTTATGAAACGGAATGCAATTGAATAAAATTGAATATCTTCATGTAACCTAGGTTCATGAAATTACATGATTAATTTTAACCTAAGTTTTATTAATCATGAAATGGAATGCAATTGAATTGAGTAATTGAATATCTGCATGTAATCTAGGTTCATGAAATTACATGATTAATTTTAACCTAAGTTTTATTAATCATGAAATGGAATGCAATTGAATTGAATTGAATATCTGCATGTAACCTAGGTTCATGAATACACATGATTAATTTTGACCAAAGTTTTATTACTCATGGAATGGAATGCAATTGAATTGAATTCAATATCTGCATGTAACCTAGTTTCATGAAATTACATGATTAATTTTAACCGAAGTTTTATTACTAATGAAATGGAATGCAATTGAATTGAGTAATTGAATATCTGCATGTAACCTAGGTTCATGAAATTAGATGATTAATTTTATCCTAAGTTTTATTACTCATGGAATGGAATACAATTGAATTGAATCGAATATCAGCATATAACCTAGGTTCATGAAATTACATGATTAATTTTAACTTAAGTTTTATTATTTAATTGAGTTAAATTGAAAAATTATGTTTTTGCAAGTTTCGAGCTGTTAGTGCATTTTCTCAAGCTGTTAAGTGTTTTATAAACGTAGTTTCCTGAAATTACATGATTAATTTTAACCTTAGTTTTATTATTTAATTGAGTTAAATTGAAAAATTATGTTTGTGCAAGTGTCGAGCTTTTTGTTAAATTTCTAAAGCTGTTAGTGCATTTTCTCAAGCTGTTAGTGCATTTTCTCAAGCTGTTAAGTGTTTTATAAACTTAGTTTCATGAAATTACATGATTAATTTTAACCTAAGTTTTATTATTAAATTGAGTTAAATTGAACAATTATGTTTTTGCAAATTTCGAGCTGTTAGTTCAATTTCTCAAGCTGTTAAGTGTTTTTATAAACCTTGGTTCATGAAATTACATGATTAATTTTAACCTATGTTTTATTACTAATGAAATTGAATGCAATTGAATTGAATTGAATTGAATATCTGCATGTAACCTAGGTTAATGAAATTACATGATTAATTTTAACCTAAGTTTTATTACTCATGGAATGGAATGCAATTGAATTGAATTGAATTGAATATATGCATGTAACCTAGGTTCATGAAATTATATGAATAATTTTAACCTAAGTTTTATTACTCATGAAACGGAATGTAATTGAATTAAATTGAATATCTTCATGTAACCTAGGTTCATGAAATTACATGATTAATTTTAACCTAAGTTTTATTACTCATGGAAAGAATTGCAATTGAATTGAATAATTGAATATCTGCATGTATCCTAGGTTCATGAAATTACATAATTATTTTTAACATTTGTTTTATTAATCATGAAATGGAATGCAATTGAATTGAATTGAATATCTGCATGTAACCTAGGTTAATGAAATTACATGATTAATTTTAACCTAAGTTTTATTACTTATGGAATGGAATGAAATTGAAATGAATTGAAGATCTGCATTTAACCTAGGTTCATGAATTTACATGATTAATTTTAACCTAAGTTTTATTATTTAATTGAGTTAAATTGAACAATTATGTTTTTTGCAAATTTCGAGCTGTTAGTTCAATTTCTCAAGCTGTTAAGTGTTTTTATAAACCTTTGTTCATGAAATTACATGATTAATTTTAACCTATGTTTTATTACTCATGAAATGGAATGCAGTTGAATTGAATTGAATATCTGCATATAACCTAGGTTAGTGAAATTACATGATTAATTTTAACCTAAATTTTATTACTCACGGAATGGAATGCAATTGAATTGAATTGAATTGAATATACGCATGTAACCAAGGTTCATGAAATTTCATGAATAATTTTAACCTAAGTTTTATTACTCATGAAACGGAATGCAATTGAATTAAATTGAATATCTTCATGTAATCTAGGTTCATGAAATTACATGATTAATTTTAACCTAAGTTTTATTACTCATGGAAAGAATTGCAATTGAATTGAGTAATTGAATATCTGCATGTAATCTAGGTTCATGAAATTACATGATTAATTTTAACCTAAGTTTTATTAATCATGAAATGGAATGCAATTGAATTGAATAGAATATCTGCATGTAACCTAGGTTAACGAAATTACATGATTAATTTTAACCTAAGTTTTATTACTTATGGAATGGAATGCAATTGAATTGAATTTAATATCTGAATGTAACCTAGGTTCATTAAATTACATGATTAATTTTAACTTAAGTTTTATTACTCATGAAATGGAATGCAATTGAATTGAGTAATTGAATATCTGCATGTAACGTAGGTTCATGAAATTACATAATTAATTTTATCCTATGTTTTATTACTCATGGAATGGAATGCAATTGAATTGAATTGAATATCACCATGTAACCTAGGTTCATGAAATTACATGATTAATTTTAACTTAAGTTTTATTATTTAATTGAGTTAAATTGAAAAATTATGTTTTTGCAAGTTTCGAGCTTTTTGTTAAATTTCTAAAGCTGTTACTGCATTTTCTCAACCTGTTAAGTGTTTTTATAAACCTTGGTTCATGAAATTACATGATTAATTTTAACCTAGGTTTGCAATTGAATTGAATTGAATATCTGCATGTAACCTAGGTTAATGAAATTACATGATTAATTTTAACCTAAGTTTTATTACTCATGGAATGGAATGCAGTTGAATTGAATTGAATTGAATATATGCATGTAACCTAGGTTCATGAAATTACATGAATAATTTTAACCTAAGTTTTATTACTCATGAAACGGAATGCAATTGAATTAAATTGAATATCTTCATGTAACCTAGGTTCATGAAATTACATGATTAATTTTAACCTAAGTTTTATTAATCATGAAATGGAATGCAATTGAATTGAGTAATTGAATATCTGCATGTAATCTAGGTTCATGAAATTACATGATTAATTTTAACCTAAGTTTTATTAATCATGAAATGGAATGCAATTGAATTGAATTGAATATCTGCGTGTAACCTAGGTTCATGAATACACATGATTAATTTTGACCTAAGTTTTATTACTCATGGAATGGAATGCAATTGAATTGAATTCAATATCTGCATGTAACCTAGTTTCATGAAATTACATGATTAATTTTAACCTAAGTTTTATTACTAATGAAATGGAATGCAATTGAATTGAGTAATTGAATATCTGCATGTAACCTAGGTTCATGAAATTAGATGATTAATTTTATCCTAAGTTTTATTACTCATGGAATGGAATACAATTGAATTGAATTGAATATCAGCATATAACCTAGGTTCATGAAATTACATGATTAATTTTAACTTAAGTTTTATCATTTAATTGAGTTAAATTGAAAAATTATGTTTTTGCAAGTTTCGAGCTGTTAGTGCATTTTCTCAAGCTGTTAAGTGTTTTATAAACTTAGTTTCCTGAAATTACATGATTAATTTTAACCTTAGTTTTATTATTTAATTGAGTTAAATTGAAAAATTATGTTTGTGCAAGTTTCGAGCTATTTGTTAAATTTCTAAAGCTGTTAGTGCATTTTCTCAAGCTGTTAGTGCATTTTCTCAAGCTGTTAAGTGTTTTATAAACTTAGTTTCATGAAATTACATGATTAATTTTAACCTAAGTTTTATTATTAAATTGAGTTAAATTGAACAATTATGTTTTTGCAAATTTCGAGCTGTTAGTTCAATTTCTCAAGCTGTTAAGTGTTTTTATAAACCTTGGTTCATGAAATTACATGATTAATTTTAACCTAAGTTTTATTACTAATGAAATTGAATGCAATTGAATTGAATTGAATATCTGCATATACCTAGGTTAATGAAATTACATGATTAATTTTAACCTAAGTTTTATTACTCATGGAATGGAATGCAATTGAATTGAATTGAATTGAATATATGCATGTAACCTAGGTTCATGAAATTATATGAATAATTTTAACCTAAGTTTTATTACTCATGAAACGGAATGTAATTGAATTAAATTGAATATCTTCATGTAACCTAGGTTCATGAAATTACATGATTAATTTTAACCTAAGTTTTATTACTCATGGAAAGAATTGCAATTGAATTGAATAATTGAATATCTGCATGTATCCTAGGTTCATGAAATTACATAATTATTTTTAACATTTGTTTTATTAATCATGAAATGGAATGCAATTGGATTGAATTGAATATCTGCATGTAACCTAGGTTAATGAAATTACATGATTAATTTTAACCTAAGTTTTATTACTTATGGAATGGAATGAAATTGAAATGAATTGAAGATCTGCATTTAACCTAGGTTCATGAAATTACATGATTAATTTTAACCTAAGTTTTATTATTTAATTGAGTTAAATTGAACAATTATGTTTTTTGCAAATTTCGAGCTGTTAGTTCAATTTCTCAAGCTGTTAAGTGTTTTTATAAACCTTTGTTCATGAAATTACATGATTAATTTTAACCTATGTTTTATTACTCATGAAATGGAATGCAATTGAATTGAATTGAATATCTGCATGTAACCTAGGTTAGTGAAATTACATGATTAATTTTAACCTAAATTTTATTACTCATGGAATGGAATGCAATTGAATTGAATTGAATTGAATATACGCATGTAACCAAGGTTCATGAAATTTCATGAATAATTTTAACCTAAGTTTTATTACTCATGAAACGGAATGCAATTGAATTAAATTGAATATCTTCATGTAATCTAGGTTCATGAAATTACATGATTAATTTTAACCTAAGTTTTATTACTCATGGAAAGAATTGCAATTGAATTGAGTAATTGAATATCTGCATGTAATCTAGGTTCATGAAATTACATGATTAATTTTAACCTAAGTTTTATTAATCATGAAATGGAATGCAATTGAATTGAATTGAATATCTGCATGTAACCTAGGTTAATGAAATTACATGATTAATTTTAACCTAAGTTTTATTACTTATGGAATGGAATGCAATTGAATTGAATTTAATATCTGAATGTAACCTAGGTTCATTAAATTACATGATTAATTTTAACTTAAGTTTTATTACTCATGAAATGGAATGCAATTGAATTGAGTAATTGAATATCTGCATGTAACGTAGGTTCATGAAATTACATAATTAATTTTATCCTATGTTTTATTACTCTTGGAATGGAATGCAATTGAATTGAATTAAATATCAGCATGTAACCTAGGTTCATGAAATTACATGATTAATTTTAACTTAAGTTTTATTATTTAATTGAGTTAAATTGAAAAATTATGTTTTTGCAAGTTTCGAGCTTTTTGTTAAATTTCTAAAGCTGTTAGTGCATTTTCTCAAGCTGTTAGTGCATTTTCTCAAGCTGTTAAGTATTTTATAAACTTAGTTTCCTGAAATTACATGATTAATTTTAACCTTAGTTTTATTATTTAATTGAGTTAAATTGAACAATTATGTTTTTGCAAGTTTTGAGATGTTAGTTCAATTTCTCAAGCTGTTAAGTGTTTTTATAAACCTTTGTTCATGAAATTACATGATTAATTTTAACCTATGTTTTATTACTCATGAAATGGAATGCAATTGAATTGAATTGAATATCTACATGTAACCTAGGTTAATGAAATTACATGATTAATTTTAACCTAAATTTTATTACTTATGGAATGGAATGCAATTGAATTGAATTGAATTGAATATACGCATGTAACCAAGGTTCATGAAATTACATGAATAATTTTAACCTAAGTTTTATTACTCATGAAACGGAATGCAATTGATTTAAATTGAATATCTTCATCTAATCTAGGTTCATGAAATTACATGATTAATTTTAACCTAAGTTTTATTACTCATGGAAAGAATTGCAATTGAATTGAGTAATTGAATATCTGCATGTAATCTAGGTTCATGAAATTACATGATTAATTTTAACCTAAGTTTTATTAATCATGAAATGGAATGCAATTGAATTGAATTGAATATCTGCATGTAACCTAGGTTAATGAAATTACATGATTAATTTTAACCTAAGTTTTATTACTTATGGAATGGAATGCAATTGAATTGAATTTAATATCTGAATGTAACCTAGGTTCATGAAATTACATGATTAATTTTAACTTAAGTTTTATTACTCATGAAATGGAATGCAATTGAATTGAGTAATTGAATATCTGCATGTAACGTAGGTTCATGAAATTACATAATTAATTTTATCCTATGTTTTATTACTCATGGAATGGAATGCAACTGAATTGAATTGAATATCAGTATGTAACCTAGGTTCATGAAATTACATGATTAATTTTAACTTAAGTTTTATTTTTTAATTGAGTTAAATTGAAAAATTATGTTTTTGCAAGTTTCGAGCTTTTTGTTAAATTTCTAAAGCTGTTAGTGCATTTTCTCAAGCTGTTAGTGCATTTTCTCAAGCTGTTAAGTGTTTTATAAACTTAGTTTCCTGAAATTACATGATTAATTTTAACCTAAATTTTATTATTTAATTGAGTTAAATCGAACAATTATGTTTTTGCAAGTTTTGAGCTGTTAGTTCAATTTCTCAAGCTGTTAAGTGTTTTTATAAACCTTTGTTCATGAAATTACATGATTAATTTTAACCTATGTTTTATTACTCATGAAATGGAATGCAATTGAATTGAATTGAATATCTGCATGTAACCTAGGTTAATGAAATTACATGATTAATTTTAACCTAAATTTTATTACTCATGGAATGGAATGCAATTGAATTGAATTGAATTGAATATACGCATGTAACCAAGGTTCATGAAATTACATGAATAATTTTAACCTAAGTTTTATTACTAATGAAACGGAATGCAATTGAATGAAATTGAATATCTTCATGTAATCTAGGTTCATGAAATTACATGATTAATTTTAACCTAAGTTTTATTACTCATGGAAAGAATTGCAATTGAATTGAGTAATTGAATATCTGCATGTAATCTAGGTTCATGAAATTACATGATTAATTTTAACTTAAGTTTTATTAATCATGAAATGGAATGCAATTGAATTGAATTGAATATCTGCATGTAACCTAGGTTAATGAAATTACATGATTAATTTTAACCTAAGTTTTATTACTTATGGAATGGAATGCAATTGAATTGAATTTAATATCTGAATGTAACCTAGGTTCATGAAATTACATGATTAATTTTAACTTAAGTTTTATTACTCATGAAATGGAATGCAATTGAATTGAGTAATTGAATATCTGCATGTAACGTAGGTTCATGAAATTACATAATTAATTTTATCCTATGTTTTATTACTCATGGAATGGAATGCAATTGAATTGAATTGAATATCAGCATGTAACCTAGGTTCATGAAATTACATGATTAATTTTAACTTAAGTTTTATTTTTTAATTGAGTTAAATTGAAAAATTATGTTTTTGCAAGTTTCGAGCTTTTTGTTAAATTTCTAAAGCATTTAGTGCATTTTCTCAAGCTGTTAGTGCATTTTCTCAAGCTGTTAAGTGTTTTATAAACTTAGTTTCCTGAAATTACATGATTAATTTTAACCTTAGTTTTATTATTTAATTGAGTTAAATTGAACAATTATGTTTTTGCAAGTTTTGAGCTGTTACTTCAATTTCTCAAGCTGTTAAGTGTTTTTATAAACCTTTGTTCATGAAATTACATGATTAATTTTAACCTATGTTTTATTACTCATGAAATGGAACGCAATTGAATTGAATTGAATATCTGCATGTAACCTAGGTTAATGAAATTACATGATAAATTTTAACCTAAATTTTATTACTCATGGAATGGAATGCAATTGAATTGAATTGAATTGAATATACGCATGTAACCAAGGTTCATGAAATTACATGAATAATTTTAACCTAAGTTTTATTACTAATGAAACGGAATGCAATTGAATGAAATTAAATATCTTCATGTAATCTAGGTTCATGAAATTACATGATTAATTTTAACCTAAGTTTTATTACTCATGGAAAGAATTGCAATTGAATTGAGTAATTGAATATCTGCATGTAATCTAGGTTCATGAAATTACATGATTAATTTTAACTTAAGTTTTATTAATCATGAAATGGAATGCAATTGAATTGAATTGAATATCTGCATGTAACCTAGGTTAATGAAATTACATGATTAATTTTAACCTAAGTTTTATTACTTATGGAATGGAATGCAATTGAATTGAATTTAATATCTGAATGTAACCTAGGTTCATGAAATTACATGATTAATTTTAACTTAAGTTTTATTACTCATGAAATGGAATGCAATTGAATTGAGTAATTGAATATCTGCATGTAACGTAGGTTCATGAAATTACATAATTAATTTTATCCTATGTTTTATTACTCATGGAATGGAATGCAATTGAATTGAATTGAATATCAGCATGTAACCTAGGTTCATGAAATTACATGATTAATTTTAACTTAAGTTTTATTTTTTAATTGAGTTAAATTGAAAAATTATGTTTTTGCAAGTTTCGAGCTTTTTGTTAAATTTCTAAAGCATTTAGTGCATTTTCTCAAGCTGTTAGTGCATTTTCTCAAGCTGTTAAGTGTTTTATAAACTTAGTTTCCTGAAATTACATGATTAATTTTAACCTTAGTTTTATTATTTAATTGAGTTAAATTGAACAATTATGTTTTTGCAAGTTTTGAGCTGTTAGTTCAATTTCTCAAGCTGTTAAGTGTTTTTATAAACCTTTGTTCATGAAATTACATGATTAATTTTAACCTATGTTTTATTACTCATGAAATGGAATGCAATTGAATTGAATTGAATATCTGCATGTAACCTAGGTTAATGAAATTACATGATTAATTTTAACCTAAATTTTATTACTCATGGAATGGAATGCAATTGAATTGAATTGAATTGAATATACACATGTAACCAAGGTTCATGAAATTACATGAATATTTTAACCTAAGTTTTATTACTAATGAAACGGAATGCAATTGAATGAAATTGAATATCTTCATGTAATCTAGGTTCATGAAATTACATGATTAATTTTAACCTAAGTTTTATTACTCATGGAAAGAATTGCAATTGAATTGAGTAATTGAATATCTGCATGTAATCTAGGTTCATGAAATTACATGATTAATTTTAACCTAAGTTTTATTAATCATGAAATGGAATGCAATTGAATTGAATTGAATATCTGCATGTAACCTAGGTTAATGAAATTACATGATTATATTTAACCTAAGTTTTATTACTTATGGAATGGAATGCAATTGAATTAATTTAATATCTGAATGTAACCTAGGTTCATGATATTACATGATTAATTTTAACTTAAGTTTTATTACTCATGAAATGGAATGCAATTGAATTGAGTAATTGAATATCTGAATGTAACGTAGGTTCATGAAATTACATAATTAATTTTATCCTATGTTTTATTACTCATGGAATGGAATGCAATTGAATTGAATTGAATATCAGCATGTAACCTAGGTTCATGAAATTACATGATTAATTTTAACTTAAGTTTTATTTTTTAATTGAGTTAAATTGAAAAATTATGTTTTTGCAAGTTTCGAGCTTTTTGTTAAATTTCTAAAGCTGTTAGTGCATTTTCTCAAGCTGTTAAGTGTTTTATAAACTTAGTTTCCTGAAATTACATGATTAATTTTAACCTTAGTTTTATTATTTAATTGAGTTAAATTGAACAATTATGTTTTTGCAAGTTTTGAGCTGTTAGTTCAATTTCTCAAGCTGTTACTGCATTTTCTCAAGCTGTTAAGTGTTTTTATAAACCTTGGTCATGAAATTACATGATTAATTTTAACCTAAGTTTTATTACTCATTAAATGGAATGCAATTGAATTGAATTGAATATCTGCATGTAACCTAGGTTAATGAAATTACATGATTAATTTTAACCTAAGTTTTATTACTCATGGAATGGAATGCAGTTGAATTAAATTGAATTGAATATATGCATGTAACCTAGGTTCATGAAATTACATGAATAATTTTAACCTAAGTTTTATTACTCATGAAACGGAATGCAATTGAATTAAATTGAATATCTTCATGTAACCTAGGTTCATGAAATTACATGATTAATTTTAACCTAAGTTTTATTAATCATGAAATGGAATGCAATTGAATTGAGTAATTGAATATCCGCATGTAATCTAGGTTCATGAAATTACATTATTAATTTTAACCTAAGTTTTATTAATCATGAAATGGAATGCAATTGTATTGAATTGAATATCTGCATGTAACCTAGGTTCATGAATACACATAATTAATTTTGACCTAAGTTTTATTACTCATGGAATGGAATGCAATTGAATTGAATTCAATATCTGCATGTAACCTAGGTTCATGAAATTACATGATTAATTTTAACCTAAGTTTTATTACTAATGAAATGGAATGCAATTGAATTGAGTAATTAAATATCTGCATGTAACCTAGGTTCATGAAATTAGATGATTAATTTTATCCTAAGTTTTATTACTCATGGAATGGGATACAATTGAATTGAATTGAATATCAGCATATAACCTAGGTTCATGAAATTACATGATTAATTTTAACTTAAGTTTTATTTTTTAATTGAGTTGAATTGAAAAATTATGTTTTTGCAAGTTTCGAGCTGTTAGTGCATTTTCTCAAGCTGTTAGTGCATTTTCTCAAGCTGTTAAGTGTTTTATAAACCTAGGTTCATGAAATTACATGAATAATTTTAACCTATGTTTTATTACTCATGAAATGGAATGCAATTGAATTGAATTGAATATCTGCATGTAACCTAGGTTAATGAAATTACATGATTAATTTTAACCAAAGTTTTATTACTCATGGAAAGGAATGCAATTTGTCACACCCTGCTACCCCGGTTGGCAGCGAGGCGTGACGAGTGCGGAAGCGTAACCATAATCATAATGAACGACCACTATATGGACGTTTTTAAAATACATCGTTAAAGCTTTAAAGCATAGTAATGTTTTACATGAGAAATGAAGTTCGCACAAATACAGAGATTTAATTACATAATTAAAATATCGAAAATAATGCAGCTAAATCTCCGTTAAATTGAATATGCATGCGACTCCATGGATGCGGAAGCTTGAAAGTAAAATACGTCCGAGGCATACTTGCCTTAATTTCCTGAAAATACACGCTAAAATTAATCAACAAAAATTGTTGGTGAGCTCATAGGTTTACACGTAAATCTGACTTGTATGGACAACAATAATAGAGTTTGAATTTATAAAATCATAAATTCCTTGTTATGTATTACATATAAACCATCATGCAACCGAAGCTTAATTTAAAATGAGTTTGCCCTGTGCAGTATTCCCATACGTAATACCGTTTGTTGAATATATATGCACCCGCTGTTAGCCAACCCGACTAACCCGAGTGGGGGACATGACTCCCAATAGATCTATCCACAATATATTCGTGCTTACAAATAAATGCAATTAACGGTTCATGATATCAGAGCTAATGGAACCCAATGTGTAATACATAATAGAAATGAAAGTATTTCCGTGTCCATATAAAAACGAAGCATGTATTTCATCCCCAAAACATAACAGTGTGAAAATAGGGGCTATGAGAACTCACCGGAATTGCGATGACAAAAATCTAACGTAAAAAGCTTTTAGCGTAAAGTGACGGATGATGCACCGAGCGAGATTAAACGGGTCCTAAATGATAATAAGGACTTAATATCTCTAATATATAGTGATATATACATATTTATAGATTTTTATGTCTTAAATCACCCAACATTACAAGTTTATAAATAAAATTCGCTTAAAACGTCAAGTTTATATATATATATATATATATATATATATATATATATATATATATATATATATATATATATATATATATATATATATATATATATATATATATATATATATAATTTTCCAGCTTTTTCGGAGGTTTTTCGGCCTACTTTGAGGCTGTTTTTGACCAAGCTCCAAAATGTTTTAGACTTTGGTTTCCTAGGACATTAAACTGCTATATACAAAGGATTTTTAGAATCAAGAACGGCCATTTTTCGAGATGTTTAGGTTGGTGAAAAAGCTCGTTAAAAACCCTATGTTGGCCATTTTTTGAGCTGTCAAACTTTCGGTTTCCCAAATAATTTCTGGAGGTATTAAACTTCAAAATAAATCTTGAAAATTTGCAGATCTATAGTTAAGACATCTAACTTTTGAGACAAGAATCAACTCATTTCGTTGAGTTATGAATTAGTTATGATTTTTCAAAGTCGATATAAAATTTCTGCCGAAAATCCGTAGTTTATAAACTTAAAACAACTTATGATTCTTGTTGTTTATTCAAAGGCTATTTGTATAAAAGTTATAATAGTTATAAAAACACATATATATCACATGTTTTCATAATATTAACACTTTTATAATGTGTTCATATATTCATAAACACCTTTAAAGAAACAACACAAAAATAAAAACTAGAAACTTATAAACTTGAGTTTTTATGAAACTTGTTGTTGTAGGTGATTATATATGTTATGCAAGAGTTATATAAACATAAATATATGATGAAATAAGTTAGTATTTACTTACTTTGATGTATTTAGAGTATGAAATTGAGAAGAAGTTGGAACTCTTGCAAGATTTGAACCAAGAACACTTGAAGTTCACCAAGAACACTTGAATTTCACCAAGAACACTTGAATGAAAATGTTTGTAGTGTGTGTGTGTGTGGGATCCGGTTTTGAGAGGAGAGAAAGAGATATTTTGGTGTGAAAATAATGAAAATGAAGCCCTCTATTTATAGGCAAAGTCTTGGTCTTTCAAATGGAGGTGGAGTGTAAGATCATGTTGAAATGAAAGGAGAATGAGGTGTGAAAGATTTGATTATGAAAGGTTATGGAGTTGGGAAATAAAAAATTGAAATCAAATCTTGGGTAGTACTACCCTATGACCAGATTTTTATGGATTATTTTCATGTATTTATATTTTTTTTTTGTATAAAAGTATTTAGAATGTATTCTTGTATTTCCCTTTTCTTGTAAATTCATAAATACTTTTGAATGCATTGTTTTAATGAATTGTTTTAGGCTTGCATAATTAATGTTAAGTAATTGTATTAGTGTATGATTAGTGTCACTAATCATAATTTAATTATGTACTTAGTTGAATTAATCCCTCATATCGTAAATTGATCGGATTTCCCGATTCATCGCACCGATGAATTTGATTCTAATTGAGTTGAATTTTCTAATAAACCTTGTTAATCACTTGATTAATTTCTAATGACCACTGATTAGGTTATAATTGACTATTAAATACATATTAGGTCATTGTTGCTAACCTGGTTTAGTGCCGGATGTTACAGTCTCCCCCTGTTAAGGGAATTTCGTCCCGAAATTAGCTCGTGTTCTCCACTTCTTGAGTACTTGAGAACAGGTGAGGGTATTTTTCCCGGAACTGATCTTCGCGTTCCCACGTAAACTCAGGACCTCGCTTAGAGTTCCATCTGACTTTTATTATCGGGATCCGGCTGTGCTTGAGTTTCTTGACTTCTCGGTCCATTATTTCTACAGGTTGCTCAATGAAGTTCAACTTATCGTCTAACTCCAGCTCGTCCATGGGTATAACGAGTGATTCATCAGCCAGACACTTCTTAAGATTGGACACATGGAAGGTATTATGAACGTTACTAAGCTCTGGGGGCAGATCGAGTCGGTAAGCTACCGGGCCAATTCTTTTGGTGATCTTGAATGGTCCGATATAACGAGGATTGAGTTTTCCTCGTTTCCCAAAA
Source organism: Centrapalus pauciflorus (assembly GCA_020465985.1). NCBI lineage: Eukaryota > Viridiplantae > Streptophyta > Magnoliopsida > Asterales > Asteraceae > Centrapalus > Centrapalus pauciflorus. Next base: position 37,367 of record JAANYP010008548.1, read on the forward strand.
CGGATTACGCCCTTCCAAGGCGAGACTTTTAACATTACTTGATCTCCCTCTTGAAATTCCAAATCCTTCCGTCGAACGTCTGCATAACTTTTCTGTCGATCCCGCGCGATCTTTAATCGGTTACGAATCTGGGCTATCTTTTCTGTAGTCTCCTGGATGATCTCAGGTCCAGTAATCTGACTATCTCCTACTTCAGCCCAACAAAGAGGTAATCGACATTTTCGCGCGTAGAGTGCCTCGAATGGGGCAGTCTTAATGCTCGAGTGATAGCTGTTGTTATAGGAAAACTCGACTAATGGCAGGTGCCTGTCCCAACTTTTGCCAAAATCGATGACACATGCCCTTAACATGTCTTCCAAAGTCTGAATCGTCCTTTCACTCTGACCATCCGTTTGCGGGTGATAGGCTGTGCTCATATCTAGGCGTGTACCCAGTGCTTCTTGCAATGACTGCCAAAATCTTGATGTGAACCGGCTGTCCCTATCTGATATAATTGATACAGGTACTCCATGTCTTGAGACGACTTCTTTAAGATAGATTCGTGTTAACTTATCCATCTTATCATTCTCCTTGATTGGCAGGAAATGTGCGGTTTTGGTAAGTCGATCCACAATCACCCAAATAGTGTCATATCCTCCAGAAGTCTTTGGCAACTTGGTGATGAAATCCATGGTGATGTTTCCCCACTTCCACTGGGGTATTTCTGGTTGAACTAGCAATCCTGATGGTTTTTGGTGCTCAGCGTTAACCTTCAAACATGTTAAGCACTTGCTGACGTAAGTAGCAATGTCAGCCTTCATATTTGGCCACCAGTACATTCCTTTCAAGTCGTGATACATCTTATCTGACCCTGGATCATATCTTGTCTTATGCCCTTCATCCATGACCAGCTTCCTTACTCCTCCGAGTTTTGGTAACCAAATTCTGCCCATGAAGTATCGACATCCATCTGGCTTGATTTCAAACTGCTTATACATACCTCTCAAGGCTTCATCCAGTAGATTACCCTCCTTGACTGCTTCTTCTTGTACCTTGCGGATTTGAGAGTTTAGGTTTGACTGTATAGTCATGACCAAAGCTCGAACTCTTAATGGCTTAACCCGTTCCTTTCGGCTTAGGGCATCAGCCACGACATTCGCCTTCCCCGGATGATAACGAATTTCGCAGTCATAATCGCTAAGTAGTTCAACCCAACGACGCTGCCTCATATTTAACTCTTTCTGATTCAGGATATGCTGAAGGCTTTTATGGTCTGTGAACACCGTGCATTTAGTTCCATACAGGTAGTGCCTCCATATTTCGAGAGCAAACACCACTGCTCCAAGCTCTAAGTCATGAGTCGTATAATTCACCTCGTGAATTTTGAGCTGTCGTGATGCGTAAGCAATGACTTTATCCCTTTGCATCACAGTAGACCACGAAATTTTCAGTCCCTTCGGGTAAGGACAGAATTAGTGCACTACACAACCTTTGCTTTAACTGCTGAAACGCCTTTTCTTGCTCTTCACTCCAGATATACTTCACATCCTTACGAGTCAATTCTGTTAAGGAACCTGCTATCTTTGAGAAGTTTTCGATAAATCGCCTATAATAACCGGCAAGTCCTAGAAATTGGCGGATTTCCGTGGGGGTTCTAGGAGTCGCCCAGTTCTTTATGGCCTCGATTTTTGATGGATCAACTTGGATTCCCTGGCTGTTGATCACATGTCCAAGGAATTTAACTTCTCGCAACCAAAATTCACATTTCGAAAATTTGGCGTATAACTGTTCCTTCTCTAACAACTCCAAGATCAGCTTGAGATGTTGTTCATGCTCCTCCTTATTTCTGGAATAGATGAGAATATCGTCTATGAACACTATTACTAATTTGTCCAGATACGGTTTACACACTCGATTCATGAGGTCCATGAATACGGCTGTTGCGTTAGTCAAACCGAATGGCATTACCTGGAATTCGTAATGTCCATAACGAGTTCTGAATGCTGTCTTGGGTATGTCTTCTTCCCGAACCTTTACTTGATGATAACCGGATCGCAGATCAATCTTAGAGTAGAAGCTAGATCCGTGTAGTTGGTCAAACAGGTCATCAATTCTGGGAAGAGGGTAGCGGTTCTTTACCGTTAACTTGTTTAGCTCTCGGTAGTCTATGCACATTCTGAAGGATCCGTCTTTCTTTTTAACGAACAAGACCGGAGCTCCCCAATGTGAGGAACTTGGTCGAATGAATCCTTTATCCATCAACTCTTGTAATTGATTAGATAGCTCTTGCATCTCAGAAGGGGCGAGTCTATATGGGGCTCTTGCGACCGGTGCAGCTCCCGACACCAAATCGATTTGAAAGTCTACTTGCCTAGTTGGCGGAAGTCCAGGCAAATCTTCCGGGAAGACCTTCGGATAGTCACAAACCAATGGAATATCCTCGAGTCGCTTCTCCTCCGACTCTTTTTCTACAATTTGCACCAGTATTGCATGACAACCTTTCCTAAGGCACTTTAATGTTCTTAGGCCGGATATGACATTCAACTGTCGGTTCTTTCTTTCTCCTTGGACTGTTAGGAACTTCTTCTTGTGAAGTGGTATCCGTACGACTTTCTTACCACACAAAATCTCGGCATGATTGTGTGACAACCAATCCATACCAACTACTACATCAAAACTTCCGAGTTCTATAGGCATTAAGTCTATCTTAAAGGGATGATCTGCCAGCTTCAGTGTGCATTCCTTAATGATACTACTTGCCTCTATTATTTTACCGTCAGCCAGTTCTATAGTATAAGAGTTGTCTAAGGGAAAGGGAGTGGCATTCAATTGCTTACTAAACTTATCAGATATAAAGCTCCTATCAGCCCCAGTATCAAAGAGTACGTAAGCGTAAATGTCATTTAAAAGAAACGTACCTGATACTACGTGGGGATCTTGACGAGCGTCACCTGCTCCTAACACAAAAGCTCTCCCCTGAGCTCCTCCACCATCCTTCAACTTCGGACACTCACTCTTGAAGTGCCCAGTAACTCCACATTCAAAGCAGACTCTTTGATTTCCGCCATTGACACCCGTGGTTCCAAACTTACAATCTTTGGTCATATGGCCAATACGCTTGCATTTTCCACAAGTTGGGCAGGGACCCTTGTTGTGATGAAAGGTGCATTGGGTGCAGTAAGGCTAGGTACCCGTGTAGCCTTTCCTCGATTCAGATCCTGCTACATAAGCCCTGATGGTCTCGGGCTTCTTGGATTGTGAACTTGTGTTCTTTCCAGACTTGTCTTCCCACTTTCTCTTGTTTTCCCCTGCTTTGGCTTCATTCCTCCGGGACACTTGATCCATCAGATTGTTGGCCATCCTGATGGCATCCTGTATGGTGGATGGGTTGGAGGCAGTGACATTACCTTGAATTTGAGGAGCGAGTCCCCAAATGTAAAGTTCGATCTTTTTGTACTCCGGGGTCACCATCTGAGGGCACAGAATGCTCAGTTCATGAAATCGGTTGTTGTACCCCGCTACATCTGTTCCCTTCATCGACAGGTTCCAGAACTCCGATTCCATCTTCTGGAGTTCGTTTCTCGGACAGTACTCGTCTGTCATCATTTGCTTCAACGCGGACCATGTGAGCTGGTAGGCTTCATCAATACTTACAGACTGGACATAGGAATTCCACCATGTGAGGGCGCTATCTTGTAGAGTGTGAGTAGCGAACTTCACCTTATCTCCTTCAGCACATCCGCTAACACGAAAGACAGATTCTAACTTCTCAAACCACCGTATCAAGCCAACGGCTCCTTCGGTTCCGTTGAGGTACCGGGGTTTGCAACTTAAAAATCCTTTAATTCTACAACCTTTTGCGTGGATTTCAGTTCCTCCCGTGGTGCGGCTAGCACCACCATCTCCATTAGCTGAGCTATTCCTATTTGCCTCATACGTGGCTATAGCGGCAGCCACTCTTTGTGCGACTAGCTCTTCAATGTCAGCAGCGTTCATGGTTCGTTTCGGCGGCATTATCTTAAAAATTTAAAGAAAAAGCATATTGTAAGAAATTGAATCTTAAAGAGGTAAATTCTTCTTAAAGCACAATACTATAATCATCAAACACAATTTCATAAATAACTTGCAATTTTTCATTAATCATTTGAAATTTTCTTACATTAGGGGCGGGTTATTACCCGAAAATTTTTGTCCTATACTATTACATGATATTTTTCCTACTATTACAAAGATAGATAGAAGTGCACTAAGTGTGGGAGTGATCAGGGGTCTCTCCCTTTTCCATCGCGTTGAGGCGCTGAGTCAGCTCCTCGATCCGAGCTTGGCTTTCGGCTAGTTGCTGCCGAAGCTCATTCAGTCCGTCCTGCTGAATAGCAAGGGCGTGCTGATTGGCCCAATATATGTTGGAGTTTTGTAACTCCTCCCGCTCTAAACGAGCGGTCATCTCTCCGATATCTAGGTTAAGTGACCGAATTTGGTGATCATGTCTGGTCGACCGTGCTACCAAGAGTGGTATGGTCTGATCGGCGGTTTCCTGAGTGAGTGGTGAGATAGATGCGGAGGATGGTCCTCCAATCTCAAAGTTGGGAGGAATTCCCTCCATCAGCCTCCATTCGCGGAGGGTCTCCGGTATCCAGCCCCATCACCGGGCGTCTACCCGTCGGTGTGGTGGTGGGGGATTGGGCTGGGGAGTCGGGACAGGAATAGACTCCCTTCTTGGTGGGTTCACCCGCTTTCGGGGTGTGTACAACATTTTGGGGCCGTTAGGGTAAGGCCTATACGGCTTATAAGACGGCTCGGCTGGGTGGTATGGAACGCGAGCAGGGACCGTTGGGGGCAATGGATCTTCTTCCTCCATCGGCTCCTCTTCCGTCTCCTCTATTGGATCTTCCGAGGGGTCCTCTTCTTCCGATGTTTCTTCTTCGTGGAAAATCTCAGTGGCCGTGGGGCTCGCAGGAGTGTACTCCTCCTCTGAATCCGATAAGATGATGGTTTCCGGATGGGACATGATTTCTGCTATCAGGGTCCATTCATAGTCTTTTAGTTAGATACAAGATATTTTCAAAATCAGTAAAATTTAAGTGCAGTTATAGTCTAGGGTACTAATGCAACCTAGTTCACTATAACTATGGCTCTGATACCAATCTGTCACACCCTGCTACCCCGGTTGGCAGCGAGGCGTGACGAGTGTGGAAGCGTAACCATAATCATAATGAACGACCACTATATGGACGTTTTTAAAATACATCGTTAAAGCTTTAAAGCATAGTAATGTTTTACATGAGAAATGAAGTTCGCACAAATACAGAGATTTAATTACATAATTAAAATATCCAAAATAATGCAGCTAAATCTCCGTTAAATTGAATCTGCATGCGACTCCATGGATGCGGAAGCTTGAAAGTAAAATACGTCCGAGGCATACTTGCCTTAATTTCCTGAAAATACACGCTAAAATTAGTCAACAAAAATTGTTGGTGAGCTCATAGGTTTACACGTAAATCTGACTTGTATGGACAACAATAATAGAGTTTGAATTTATAAAATCATAAATTCCTTGTTATGTATTACATATAAACCATCATGCAACCGAAGCTTAATTTAAAATGAGTTTGCCCTGTGCAGTATTCCCATACGTAATACCGTTTGTTGAATATATATGCACCCGCTGTTAGCCAACCCGACTAACCCGAGTGGGGGACATGACTCCCAATAGATCTATCCACAATATATTCGTGCTTACAAATAAATGCAATTAACGGTTCATGATATCAGAGCTAATGGAACCCAATGTGTAATACATAATAGAAATGAAATATTTCCGTGTCCATATAAAAACGAAGCATGTATTTCATCCCCAAAACATAACAGTGTGAAAATAGGGGCTATGAGAACTCACCGAATTGCGATGGCAAAAATCAACGTAAAAGCTTTTAGTGTAAAGCGACGGATGATGCACCGAGCGAGATTAAACGGGTCCTAAATGATAATAAGGACTTAATATCTCCAATATATGATGATATATATATATATATATATATATATATATATATATATATATATATATATATATATATATATATATATATATATATATATATATATATATAGGGGAGGGTTCTTCTAAGAACCATAAAAAATGTGGGAACCTAAGAACCTTTTATGGTCATTGGATTAATGATAATCAATGGTTGATATATTGGATGGCAAGTTTGTAATTATTTTAAACTTTGATAGTGGAGAATCTTGAAAATGTGTGAAAAGGGTATTTTTGAAAGAAAAAAATCTCCTTTTTCTCTTTCTCTCTCTTACTTTTTTTCATTTTCATTTTATTTTTCTTTCATTATAATTGATTTTTAAAGTAAAAAAACATTTTTTATAAAAAAAATTATTTTTTCTATATAGAAATTTATTTAATTGCTAAAAAAATAACGTATTTTATATAGAAATATTATATGTTATATAGAATATTTTTTTTCTGTATTGAATATGTTAACGAACATATTCTATGTACAATATACGTAAAATGTCATGCATTCTACGTAGAATGTCCTGTGGAATGTCAATTATCATATATTCTACGTAGATTATTACATGATAAAATATATCAAAAACACATTGAATAGTAATGTTATATGTTGGGTACAAATTTATATAGAGTTGTAATCAATTTTATTGTAAAAGTTCAGGGGTTGTTTGTGTAAATCCTCAATACTTTGTATTGTGTATAAATAGGAGTGTATGTGTGCTGTTATAGAAGGAATCGAAGATTACATACACACATACGGTTAGAACAGTAGAGAGAGAAGAAGATTGTTGTCCAAGATAGCCAAGAACTCAATGTAATATTTCTCTCTTTAATCATTCAATATAATGTGTTGGATTGATAATTGTTCATATTGATTGTTTGTATGTGATTGGATTGCATGAAATTTGAATTCACATTTGGTATCAGAGCCTAATATGGCTGAATTTGAGTGAATTTGAATCTGAATTTTGTAAAATAATCAAACACTGTTACATTCGTTTTTATTAAAATTCAGAAAATCAATTTTGAATTTTGATTTTGTGGATGAAATGTTCAGAAAATTGGATCGAAGGTGGAGCATTTAAAGTCGAATCCATTGAGATATATCTCAGATTTTAATTCCAAACAATCAGAATTTAATTTGGAGTATTCTGATTTTTCGAAAAATTTGTGTTCTTGACTGTTTTTTGTCAAATTCAAGGATTTTAATCTGAAATTGGTCAAGTTGTTTTCACAAAAAGTGTTTGTGTGTGAAAACCGCAGCTTCGATTTTAATCTGGAATCAATTTGTGGATTTTTGTTGAAAATTGGATTTTTTGAACTTGATTTTTGAAATATTTTGTTAAAACTCGGGCATCTCTATGTTCATAGCTTTGATCGAGTTTTACAAAGAAGTATTCGAGTTTGATCAAAGCTTCAATCAAGTTTTATAAAGTGGTAATCGAGTTTCATCAAGTATCATTCGAGTTTATCACTTCATTGACCGAGTTTCAAGCCTCATTAGTCGAGTTTCAAGCTGTATCATTCAAGTTGCAAGATATTATCATTCGAGTTTTAGGCTTATTCATTCGAGTTCTAATCCTTTATCATTCGAGTTTCAGGCTTATTCATTCGAGTTTGTTTCTTTGTTATTCAAGTTTAGTGATTAATCAATCGAGTTTTTTGCTTTTTTAACCGAGTTTCATACTTAGTTCCTCGAATTTCAAGCTACTTCAGTCAAGTTTAATTCTTCATCATTCGAGTTTGATCATTTATAGTTCGAGTTTCATCTTTCTTTGATCGAGTTTCAACCTTAATAATTCGAGTTTCATCTCATATCATTCGAGTTTCATTCTTTTATCATTCGAGTTTGACTATATGACCTATTCTGCTTAAATTGGTCATAACTTTTGACTGGAACATAGTTAGAAGGCCTACCATACGTCAAATCAAAGCTTGAAAAGAGATCTACATTTCTGGAACCGGCATAGCCGGTTCGGTAAATTTTCGAGGTCCAATTCCACTCCAGAAAAAAGTTACGGGCAATTTTATACAGAAAAGCTGAAATTTTAACGTCAAAAAGTCATTTCAGAGCTGATTTTTCACAAGTAATCTTTAACTGAAATAGTTTTTTCAAAGTTTTATCAGAATTCACTCAGTTTTTCCATAAAAGATCTTGGAAGATTCAATTTCTAGCAATTCATAATGGAATTTGAACAATTGTCAAAGTCTGAGCTGATTTTCAAACTTACTGAATCTGAAAAGATTCGTAAAAACAATTACGACATTCTCATTCAGTTAAATACTGATAAACATTTGGCGTTACGTGACGTACAAATATTGAATGAAGAAATTCAAAGCTTAAAAGAAAAACAAAACTCTGAGAGTTGTGCTCATCAATTGAAAATATCTGAATTACTTAAAGAACTTGATGAGCTGAATCAAGAAAATTTTCAGAATGCAACTCAACTGAAATATCTTTTGCCTGAAAGATCTGATCTTTACAAGAAAGTTCAGGATCTTGAAGATACACTTTGTAAGACAAAACCGACTGATCAGAATTGTATTTTAAACAAAAATGAAGAAATTTTTGCTCTTCAACAAGAGTTGTCTTTAACTAAAGAGTTGATTGAGAAGGAAAGACATGAGTTCTTACTTAAAGAACAAGATTTTAAATCAAAATCTGAATTGTTTAAAGATGAAAGACAAATGTTCTTAATCAAAGAACAATCTTTTAAATCTGATTACCAATCATTTGATCATGACAGAAATTCAAATTTAGTCATTATCAAAAGTTTGGAAGATCAGATACTTCATCTTACAAAACAATTACATGTGGTTACTTCATCAACTGAGTCAAAGGTTAAGACCCCTTCTTCAGTGTGTTTAAAATCCAATGTTAATCACTCTGGTTTGTCTTCTGAAAGTGAAGTGAATCTAACTAACTCTGCTAAGTTTGATTCTTCTTCAGATCTTAAACTTAAGTATCTGTTAAAGATACACAGCGGCAAAGATAAAATTGTTGAACCACTTCCGGTCAAGATTTACACCGGTGAATCTTCGAAGTCAAATTTTCTTAAAGTTTCTGAAAATACTGGTCATTCTAATCAGAAAATATTTTCACAGAAAAATACCAAGTATTATCAGAAACAGGCAAGAACCGGACAGTTTTTCAAAAAGAAGAATTCGCAAAAGTCTGATCATTCAAATTCAAGTTTCTTTAGAAATTCAGATATTCAATTTTCTCATACTCAAAGAAATTTGTTTTCTGCGTTTGAAAGAGAAGCTGATAGTTATAACATGCAATGGGTACCTAAACCCAAGTACAAGTGGGTACCAAAACCTGTTTTGAAATGGGTACCCAAGAGCGCTAACAAGTCTGGATCCAAATCTGTTTGGATACCAAAGACATCTTAAATTTTGCAGGTTATAGGTTTCTTATCATTTCAGATAAGAACCCGTTCTTCATTTCAAGAGGCTCTTGATTAATTCAGATCAAGACCCGTGCTTCAACTCAAGATGGTTTTTAGTTAATCTAGACTAAAACCCGTTCTTCAGTTCAATCATATGGTTTCTAGTTAATTCAGACTAGAACCCGGACTTCAATGAACCAGAGTCAAAGGCTTTCAGTTACATCAGCTCTGAGAGACAAATCTTACTGGAATTCTTGCCCTGAATTCAACTCCGAAGCTGAAATTGACAAAGAGGGAGTTTTATTTTTATAATTTTTTGCTCCTGATTTCATTTCTATGAGTTGACTAGCTGCGTGTGCTTATTTCCAGGGGGAGTTTCAGATGCACTTTGACGATGACATTTTTCAAAACTATGTGTGATTTTTCACGAAAATATTTGACACACACATAAAAAGAGTTTTTGAGCTGAAAAGAAATTTTTTATGAATCTCTGAATCTATCATTGAGATTAATTGATCTAATCTCTTTGATTTTCATAATCTCATTTCTTCTGAGATTCTTTTTGTTAGAACTCTTCCATTTTATACTGGATTCTCCTGTTATCTCCCATGTGCTAATTCTTTCAAGAAAATCTTATTCTTTTCATATCATATATCAGATTTTCCATTTCATTCTGATATCTCCCAAAATTATCTGCATATCATCTCCAGTACCATATAAGTTGGATTTCATCATATCTCATGACCTTTCAAAGCTGAAAATTTTTCTGCTGACTCCGATTATGCACCAATCTGAGTGAT
>JAANYP010008549.1:0-91315 GCA_020465985.1 Centrapalus pauciflorus
TTATGAATGATTAATGAAAATTGCAAGTTATTTATGAAATTGTGTTTGATGATTATAGTGTTGTGCCTTAAGAAAAATTTATATCTTTAAGATTCAACTTCTTACACTATGCTATTTTCTTTAAACTTTAAGATAATGCCGCCGAGACGAGTTATGAACGCCACAGAAATTGAGGAACTAGTAGCACAAAGAGTGGCTGCTGCTATAGCCACTTACGAGACCAACAGAAACAGTTCAGCTAATGGAGATGGTGGTGCTAGTCGCACCACGGGAGGAACTGAAACCCACCCTAAGGGTTGCGGAATTAAGGGGTTTTTGAGCTGCAAGCCCCGATACTTCAATGGGACCGAAGGAGCCATCGGATTAGTACGATGGTTCGAAAGTTGGAGTCTGTCTTCCGTGTTAGCGGATGCATTGAAGGAGACAAAGTAAAGTTCGCCACCCACACTCTGCAAGACAGCGCCTTGACATGGTGGAACTCGTATACCCAGTCTGTGGGAATTGATGCAGCTTACCAACTCGCTTGGACCGAGTTGAAGCAGATGATGACCGATGAGTATTGCCCGAGGAATGAGCTACAGAAAATGGAGTCAGAGTTTTGGAATCTAGCTATGAAGGGAACGGATGTAGCTGGGTACACCAACCGATTCCACGAACTAAGTATTCTGTGCCCTCAGATGGTGACCCCTGAGTACAAGAAAATCGAGCGTTACATTTGGGGACTCGCTCCTCAAATTCAGGGTAATGTCACTGCCTCCAACCCATCCACCATACAGGACGCCATCAGAATGGCCAACAACCTTATGGATCAAGTGTCCTGGAGAAATGAAGCCAAGGCCGGGGAAAACAAGAGAAAGTGGGAGGACAAGTCAGGGATGAATACGGGCTTGCAATCCAAGAAGCCCGAGACCATCAAGGCTTATGTAGCAGGAACTGAGTCAAGGAAGGGCTACACAGGTACCAAGCCTTTCTGCACCCAATGCACCCTTCATCACAACAAGGGTCCCTGCCCAACCCCTTGTGGAAAATGCAAACGTATTGGCCATGTGGCCAAAGACTGTAAATTTGGAACCCCGGGTGTCAATGGCGGCAATCAGAGAGGCTGCTATGAATGTGGAGCTACTGGGCACTTCAAGAGTGAGTGTACGAAGTTGAGAAATGGTGGAGGAGCTCAGGGGAGAGCTTTTGTGTTAGGAGCAGGTGACGCTCGTCAGGATCCCCATGTGGTATCAGGTACGTTTCTTTTAAATGACATTTACGCTTACGTACTCTTTGATACTGGGGCTGATAGGAGCTTTATTTCTGATAAGTTTAGTAAGCAATTGAATGCCACTCCTTTTCCCTTAGACAACTCTTATACTATAGAACTGGCTATTGACAAAATAATAGAGGAAAGTAGTATTATTAAGGAATGCACGCTGAAGCTGGCAGATCATCCCTTTAAGATAGACTTGATGCCTATAGAACTCGGAAGTTTTGATGTAGTAATTGGTATGATTGGTTGTCACACAACCAGGCCGAGATTTTGTGCCGTAAGAAAGTGGTACGGATACCACTACACAAGAAGAAGGTCCTAACAGTCCAAGGGGAAAGAAAGAACCGACAGCTGAATGTCATATCCGACCTAAGAACATTAAAGTGCCTTAGGAAAGGTTGCCATGCTGTACTGGTACAAATTGCAGAAAAAGAGTCGGAGGAGAAGCGACTCGAGGATATTCCGGTGGTTTGTGACTATCCGAAGGTCTTCCCGGAAGAATTGCCTGGACTTCCGCCAACTAGGCAAGTAGAGTTTCAAATCGATTTGGTGTCGGGAGCTGCACCGGTCGCAAGAGCCCCATATAGACTCGCTCCTTCTGAAATGCAAGAGCTATCCAATCAATTACAAGAGTTGATGGATAAAGGATTCATTCGACCAAGTTCCTCACCTTGGGGAGCTCCGGTGTTGTTCGTGAAAAAGAAAGACGGATCCTTCAGGATGTGCATAGACTACCGAGAACTAAACAAGTTAACAGTAAAGAACCGCTACCCCCTTCCCAGAATTGACGACCTGTTTGACCAACTACAGGGATCTAGATTCTACTCTAAGATTGATCTGCGATCCGGTTATCATTAAGTAAAGGTTCGAGAAGAAGACATTCCCAAGACAGCATTCAGAACTCGTTATGGACATTACGAATTTCAGGTAATGCCAATCGGTTTGACCAACGCACCAGCCGTATTCATGGATCTCATGAATCGAGTGTGTAAACCGTATCTAGACAAATTTGTAATAATGTTCATAAACGACATCCTCATCTATTCCAGAAATAAGGAGGAGCACGAACAACATCTCAAGCTGATCTTGGAGTTGTTAGAGAAGGAACAGTTATACGCCAAATTTTCAAAATGTGAATTTTGGTTGCGAGAAGTTAAATTCCTTGGACATGTGATCAACAGGCAGGGAATCCAAGTTGATCCATCAAAAATCGAGTCCATAAAGAACTGGGCAACTCCTAGAACTCCCACGGAAATCCGCCAATTTCTAGGACTTGCCGGTTATTATAGGCGATTTATTGAAAACTTCTCAAAGATAGCAGGTTCCCTAACAGAGTTGACTCGGAAGGATGTAAAATATGTCTGGGTGAAGAGCAAGAAAAGGCGTATCAGCAGTTAAAGCAAAGATTGTGTAGTGCACCAATTCTGTCCTTACCTGAAGGGACTGAAAATTTTGTGGTCTACTGTGATGCCTCACACAATGGATTAGGTTGTGTGCTCATGCAAAGGGATAAAGTCGTTGCTTACGCATCACGACAGCTCAAAATTCACGAGGTGAACTATACGACTCATGACTTGGAGCTTGGAGCAGTGGTGTTTGCTCTCAAAATATGGAGGCACTACCTGTACGGAACTAAGTGCACGGTGTTCACAGACCATAAAAGCCTTCAGCATATTCTGAATCAGAAAGAGTTAAATATGAGGCAACGTCGTTGGGTTGAACTGCTTAGCGATTATGACTGCGAAATTCGTTATCATCCGGGGAAAGCGAATGTCGTAGCTGATGCCCTGAGCCGAAAGGAACGGGTTAAACCATTAAGAATCCGAGCTTTGGTCATGACTTTACAGTCAAACCTAAACTCTCAAGTTCGCGAGGCGCAAGAAGAAGCAGTCAAGGAAGGTAATCTACTGGATGAAGCCTTGAGAGGTATGGATAAGCAGTTTGAAATCAAGCCCGATGGATGTCGGTACTTCATGAGCAGAATTTGGCTACCAAAATTTGGAGGAGTAAGGAAGCTGGTCATGGATGAAGGGCATAAAACAAGATATGCTCATCCAGGGTCAGATAAGATGTACCACGACTTGAAAGGAATGTACTGGTGGCCAAACATGAAGGCTGACATTGCTACCTATGTCAGCAAGTGCTTAACATGTTTGAAGGTTAAGGCTGAGCACCAGAAACCATCAGGGTTGCTAGTTCAACCAGAAATACCCCAGTGGAAGTGGGAAAACATCACCATGGATTTCATCACCAAATTGCCGAAGACTTGTGGAGGTTATGACACTATTTGGGTGATTGTGGATCGACTTACCAAAACCGCACATTTTCTGCCAATCAAGGAGACTGATAAGATGGATAAGTTAACACAAATCTATCTTAAAGAAGTCGTCTCAAGGCATGGAGTGCCAGTATCAATTATATCAGACAGGGACAGCCGGTTCACATCAAGATTTTGGCAGTCATTGCAAGAGGCACTGGGTACACGTCTAGATATGAGCACAACCTATCACCCGCAAACAGATGGTCAGAGTGAAAGGACGATTCAGACATTGGAAGACATGCTAAGGGCATGTGTTATCGACTTTGGCCAAAGTTGGGACAGACACCTGCCATTAGTTGAGTTTTCCTATAACAACAGCTATCACTCAAGTATTAAGATCGCCCCATTCGAGGCACTCTACGGGCGAAAGTGTCGATCGCCACTTTGTTGGGCTGAAGTTGGAGATAGTCAGATTACTGGACCTGAGATCATCCAGGAGACTACAGAAACGATAGCCCAGATTCGTAACCGGTGAAAGATCGCGCGGGATCGACAGAAAAGCTATGCCGATATTCGATGGAAGGATTTGGAATTTCAAGAGGGAGATCAAGTAATGTTGAAAGTCTCGCCTTGGAAGGGCGTAATCCGTTTTGGGAAACGAGGAAAACTCAATCCTCGTTATATCGGACCTTTCAAGATCACCAAAAGAATTGGCCCGGTAGCTTACCGACTCGCTCTGCCCCCAGAACTTAGTAACGTTCATAGCACCTTCCACGTGTCAAATCTTAAGAAGTGTCTGGCTGATGAATCACTCGTTATACCCATGGACGAGCTGGAGTTAGACGATAAGTTGAACTTCATTGAGCAACCTGTAGAAATAATGGACCGAGAAGTCAAGAAACTAAAGCACAGTCGGATCCCGATAATAAAAGTCAGATGGAACTCTAAGCGACGTCCTGAGTATACGTGGGAACGCGAAGATCAGTTCCGAGAAAAATACCCTCAGATGTTCTCAAATACTCAAGCAGTGGAGAACACGAGCTAATTTCGGGACGAAATTCCCTTAACAGGGGGAGACTGTAACATCCGGCATTAATCCAGGTTAGCAACAATGACCCAATATGTATTTAATAGTCAATTATAGCCTAATCAGTGGCCATTAGAAATTAATCAAGTGATTAACAAGGTTTATTAGAAAATTCAACTCAATTAGAATCAAATTCATCGGTGCGATGAATCGGGAAATCAATTAATCCGATCAATTTACGATATGAAGGATTAATTCAACTAAGTACATAACTAAATTATGATTAGTGACACTAATCATGCACTAATACAATTACTTAACATTAATTATGCAAGACTAAAACAAGTCATTAAAACAATGCATCCAAAAGTATTTATGAATTTACAAGAAAAGGGAAATACAAGAATACATTTCTAAATACTTTTATACAAAAAAAAATACACATGAAATATCTCTTAGAGGCCGGCCATAGGTAAGGACAAAAGGACCAAAAGAATGTATTTTTTTACTCAACATTTTTACATCAAATCCTCCTCTTTCATTTCATCCAAGATTTTACACTATTTTCATCATTTCACCACCTTTTTCATCCTCTATAAATAAGACCCCAACTTCACCTCATTTCTCACACCTTGCAAAGCAAATCACTCTCTCTTTTCTCTCTTCCAAAACCGGCCAAGGCCTCAAGCCAAAGCCAAAGTTGTGCAACTTTCTTATTCTTGTAATTTTCAAGTGTTTTTGGGTGAAATCTTCCAAGAGTTTCAACTTCTACTTGGTTTCATCCTTCTAATACCCCAAAGTAAGTAAATACTAACTTATTTCATCATACATTTATGTTTATATAAGTCTTGCATAATATATATAATCACCAACAACAACAAGTTTCATAAAAACTCAAGTTTATAAGTTTCTAGTTCTTATTTTTAAGTTGTTTCTTTAGATGTGTTTATGAATATATGAACACATTATAAACATGTTAATATCATGAAAACATGTGTTATATATGTTTTATATAACTTTTATAACTTTTATACAAGTAGTCTTTGAATAAACAACAAGAATCATAAATTGTTTCAAGTTTATAAAACTGCGGATTTTCGGCAGAAAATTTATATCGACTTTGAAAAATCATAACTAATTCATAACTTAACGAAATGAGTTGGTTCTTGTCTCAAAAGTTAGATCTATGTCTGAACTATGGATCTGGAATTTTTCATAATTTATTTTGGAGTTTAAGACCTCCAGAAATTATTCGGGAAACCGAAAGTTTGACAGCTCAAAAATGCCCAACATAGGGTTTTTAACGAGCTTTTTCACCAACCTAAACATCTCGAAAAAATGGCCATTCTTGATTCTAAAACTCCTTTGTATATAGTAGTTTAATGTCCTAGAAAACCAAAGCTTAAAACATTTTGGAGCTTGGTTAAAAACAGCCCCAAAGTAGGCCGAAAAACCTCCGAAAAAGCTGGAAAATTATATATATATATATATATATATATATATATATATATATATATATATATATATATATATATATATATATATATATATATAAACTTGACGTTTTAAGCGAATATTATTTATAAACTTGTAATGTTGGGTGATTTAAGACATAAAAATCTACAAATATATATATATCATCTTATATTCGAGATATTAAGTCCTTATTATCATTTAGGACTCGATTAATCTCGCTCGGTGTATCATGCATCCATTTATGCTAAAAAGCATATTACGCTCGTTTTTACCATCACACGCTCGGTGAGTCCTCATAGCCCCTATTTTCACACTGTTATGTTTTGGGGTTGAAATACATGCTACGTTTTCATATGGACACGAAAACAACTTCATTTCTATTATGTATTACACATGTGGTTCCATCAGCCCTTATATCGTGAACCGTTACTTGCATTTATTTGTAAGCGCAAATATATTGTGGATAGATCTATCGGGAGTCATGTCCCCCATTCGGGTTAGTTCGGGTCGGCTAACAGCGAGTGCATATATATTTAACACACGGTATTACGTATGGGAATACTACACAGGGCAAACTCATTTTAATTAAGTTTCGGTTGCATGATGGTTTATATGTAATACATAACATGGAATTTATGATTTTATAAATTCAATCTCTATTATTGTTGTCCTTACAAGTCAGATTTACGTGTAAACCTATGAGCTCACCAACAATTTTTGTTGACGTATTTTAGCGTGAATTTTCAGGAAATTAAGGCAAGTCCTACACCTCGGTAGTATTTTCAAGCTTCCGCATTTAAGGAGTCGCACTCAGTTTCAAACCGTCGGAGATTTACTTGCATTATTTTGATAATTTAATTATCTATTTAAATCTCTGTATCTTGCGAACTACTTTTATCATTTTCGGGTTATGTAAAACATTTATATCTTTTAAAGTTAAACCGATGTCTTTTTGAAAACGTCCATATAGTGGTCGTTCATTATGATTATGGTTACGCTTCCGCGACGTCACGCTTCGTTGCCAACCGGGGTAACGGGGTGTCACAAAGGTAGCTAGACGTTTTGTGCTTCTACAAAGATTTATTCAAATCCTTATTCGTGGTATTTTGAGGGCGAACGACAAAATTCAAAAGAAGGTGAATTCACAAAAGTGCCCAGATCATGTGATGACGAGCTTATATAGTAACCGGGATGATCCAAACACCAACATACTTCCAATCCCAAAATCAATTATAAAGTACGCGGATGAGAGAGCAGAGAGTGAGAGATTGTATCGCGTTGATCATGCTCTATTGGAGCCTCAGGAACCGAGGCCTCCTACCCAAGCAGCCATCCATGAGCAGGTTTAACAACACAGGGTTGCTGAATAGGGAGAACCTGAGTTGTGGGCGGAGGAGGTTGTGAGGGGTGGTGAGGAAGACCGTGAGGATTCTGAACGAACACTTTCTAATGTTCAAGAAGGAGATGGAGGGGGTGATGATGATAATGATGATGATGATGAGACAGGTACTTGTGTTGAAATGTATCAACTTGTTCATATAAGAGAATAGTGGGAGAATGCTGCTGATATTGTGAGTGAGAGGGAGATCCCAACCCCAAAAAGCCGGGGAACTACGTCTGCTAACAACTCTCCATTGGGAGTTCATATTGAAATAACCAGTACCCCACTAGTGCATGCACACCCAGCCAGCTACTTATCTTCTTCCCAACAAGAAGATGTTTCATTTTTTCACGGGGATTTTCAGAAACGCTATCTAGGGATCATTTGGATCCTGTAGATAAAGAATACAGTACACAGTTGCCCCCATGTACATTTCTCGATTCTGCACACGTCTGAGAGCCTATAAATACTTATAGGACACAAGAGTCAGTTGCATTCGTTGCAACAAGTACAAAAGGACTTAATGTCCCTATCAGAATAATTATAGTGTCGGTTACATCCTTCGAACTATCACAAGGATTTAGTTATAAGTCTTTCCAGAGTCACAACTTTGCCAAATCTGACCGTAGGCAACACAAGGGTTCTTTATATAAATTCCACTGCTGTGACAACTGGTAATCTACGTGATCCATGTGTTAGCCACTTACCCTTTGTAACTCAACAACACACGGATGGAGCAATACAAGGATTGAATCAGCAAATGGATTCTCAGTTTGAAGTTATGATGAGCCAAATGATGAGTATGCAAAGACTCTTGAAAGGAAAAGAAACTGCAATAGAAGCAGAAGAAGCGAAAATTGATTCGAATGCCGAACTGTGAAATTTTTGTGAAGAGCAATTTTAGAATATTAATGAAAGAATGTATGGGCTAGAGGCAATTGTTGTGAGTGTTCTTAGTGTGTTATCTGAAAACAATTCTCAAAAGTTGAAGAGACATGCAAATCACAAGCTTCAGGGTCAAAGAGAAAACATGAGGATCCTGACTCTAATGATGCTTCTCATGAGGGGGAGAAGAGGAGCAAGCTTGATGAGTCGAATAAACAGAAGGAAATGTATCAGAAGCTGATGGATCGAAAATGGATGAATCAGTTGCTTCTCAACGCGGTTTGGAATTGATTATTATGAAGATGTTCCAGATCTGGTGAGTGTGCAATTTGGATTCGAAATTCATTTTGAAGAATACGGCAAATCTGATAAAGATGATGATGTATTTTTAATTGAGGGAGCTAAAGAAGATATAAAGATTTCTGAAAATGAACCTGTTTGAATTTACAGAGACATTAATGAGGGCTGAGAGACTATTTGATGAAGAGGATTTATTTGCTGAGATTTTGAAAGATGATGTGCTGGATTCTGAACAGATACCAATGGTTGCAAAGCCTGGGGTAACTGAGTAGGATGATACATTGTCTCAGTTATTCAGTCTTTAGTACAATCCTGAGACTAATAAGCTAATGAAGGCTGTGACTCAATTCGATGTTGTGAATAAGAAGTATGTTACAGTTAAAGTAGTAGAAGAAGAAAACGTGTGATTGATTGTTATGGGAGTTCCCGAATCAGTCCAACAAGTTGTAGTGTTTGATGATGAGCTATTGGATAAATTTTTGAATGAGTTTGTTTTAGCTGATGAATCTGATAGGCAGAAGAGTCTGAGAGTTGTTGTACAAGCAAAGTTAAGAAGAGAAATAAATGACATGCTGAGTCTTTTGAATAAAGAAGAGTTGAATTAAAAGTTATATAAAAATAAAAGGCTGAATCTTTCTAAGCATCAGACTGTTGACTACATCAAGAAGAGGAACCGTTCACCATTTTTGGAGGATTTATTAGAAAGAAAAATCTTTTGTAAGAAGCAAGCACCGATGACGTTTTTTAGGCTGTTTAAAGTAATAGAGCCTAATATGCCGCATTTAGTAAATTACGTGAGTTTTTTGCAAAACAAAGTGCAGCCGATTAAAGAGATACGAGTCTAGGAAAGAATGGTTGAGCTAAAAATAATTGACAAAGACAGATTTGTCGATATGTTTTATCACGTATTCACGGTTCTCCGCACTCATCAGAAGATCTATAAGTTTAGCGAAGCATACTTCTTTCACATATTCATCAAAGATATCAAAGACCTATTTGATGAAATTTGTAGAAACAAAATAGAAAAGAACAGTCGGTTTGCTCTGAAGGCTGTTTTCCACTTCATGCACACAAAAATGGTGTTAATGTCTATTCAAGACATACAAATCAGAGTGAAAAGGGGCATGAGGAGGATACGTAGCGGCACCCAGACGAGACTTGAAGGAGATTGAAAAGTATATAGAATTTAAAGTTGTGTTAGATAAAGTTCCATGTGTGATATATAAAAATAAAGATCATGTGAAAAGGGCTATGAGAATGTATGATCTCAACAAGTATTTAGATGGAACCCTTAGAATGATTTCAATGTCATTGGGAGGTGTTATAGATGAAGACAAGTTGAAGCGACCTAAAGATGTCATGACAAAGATGGAGAGAATGATGACTACAGATTTTGTGTCCGAAATCCAGATACGTTGGAGTAGTCGACGACATCAAAAGGTTCGAACGGAAATTGGGCTATAAAGAAGGAATCTAGCTTAACATTTTAGTTTATGAATATTAAGTCTAGGGGCTGATTTTTAATTTTGTGAAAGTCGTATTTGTATAAATAGAATATTGGATGCAACAGTACAGTAGCTAGTTCATTGTAATTTTCTATTCCCGTATTGTATTGTGCATACTGTGCTATCAATCTAAGCATTCAACTATCTGTGATTCATCTGTTCTAAGTGTTTAGATCTTGATTTTATATTAGATTTCGTTACTATCAAAATGGTTACCTAAACCCGTATTGAAACGGGTACCCAAGAGCACAAACAAGCCTAAATCCAAAGTTGTTTGGAACCAAAGACATCTTAATTTTGCAGGAAATGGTTTCTATACACATTAGTGCAGAACCTGGTCTTAACTCAAATTGTTTCTAGTTATTTCAGACTAGGTAGCGGTCTTCATTGATAGACTTCTACTCACAACAGAGCAGAACCCGTACTTCATTGGAAATGGTTTCCAAATCATTTCATATTGGAACCCATACTAATCAGATTGGAACCCATACTAATCAGATTAGAACCCATAGTAAGTAAAATGGCTTTCAGTTACTTCATACTGAAACTCGAGCTTCCACAACACAGGCTTCTAATCACTTCAGATTAGAACCCGATTCTGAAAGATGGACCTATCTAAAAGTCCTGTCCTGAGTTCAACTTCGATGCTGTATAGACAAGAGGGAGTTTTATTTTCATAATTTGCTCTTGATTTGTTTTATGTTAGTTGACTAAAATTTAGCGCTTATTTTCAGGGGGAGTTTTAGATTCACTCTGAAGAAGATATCGTTCTCATAAAATTCTGTGCAATTTTCTACAGAAATAATTTTATGCACACATAAAGAGGTTTTGAGCTGAAAAGAAATTTTATTATGTTAATTTCCCATTCTCTGAGGGAGTCATTGAGATTAATTGTTCTAATCTCTTTGATTTTCGTAATCTCATTTCTTCTGAGATTCTCTTCGTTCGTCTCCCATATATTCCATATTCTTCCATGAGCTAATTCTTTCATAATCTCTTTGATTTTCATAATCTCATATTTCCATTTCATTCTGAATTCTCACAACTCCACATTCCCAATTCAATCTGATTCATTCCTTAAGAGCTAAAAATTTAAACATTATTTTTGCTAACTTCGATTATGTACCAAATTGTGTGATCGGCATATATAGCTTCTATGACCAGAATCGGAAGACGTAGAGCAAACCATCTCTAGTTTTTGTGGGTGAGGGTTCTTTAGGTCTATTAGTTAAGAAGTGTTAGTTATCACGGGATACTAATGTAACAACCTAAACTTTAATAACAACGATTAACATGATTAGCATTAATTAACCAGCTTAATGTTAATTAATATGTTAAATGTAATTTTAATTACATTTATTAGCTATGTAATTTCAATTAAGTTATAAGTTTTAATTTATAAAATTGGTTATGGCAAAATTAAATGAATAAAAGTTATATGTGATAATTATAGAGTATGTAATTAATTTTTCATAATTAAATGAAATAAAAGTGAACTATGGGGTTAAAATGTGAAATAAGAAACTTTTAATCAAATAAATACTTAAAATGAGTTAATCTGATTATTTTCACCAAACACGCAAACAAAACTCTGTTCATTTCATCTCCCTAAACCCACGGTTCTTCTTCATCCTCCATCAAGAACCACCAAAGTTTTCAAGATTAAAGATTATAACCAAGAAATCAGCAAGCAAGAATCACACAACAAATGCTACAAATATTCAAGGTGAGTTTTATGATAAAAGTTGTTCTTGAATTCAAAAGCAAGCATTCGGGTATGTGTTTTTCTATGAACCTAAAATCGATTTCCAAATCATGAAATTGAGATTAGTTTAGTGTTACAAATCAGAAAATGAACTCATGCATGTAATAATTATGTATTTAATTGATGTCCAATTGCATTTTTGAAGCCTAAGAATCATGATTTATATAAAGTCAGAAACTTAATTATTTGGTTCTGCATATGTGTTTTGCTTCTGTTTTAGGTTCGAGAATAAGAGGCCAAGAAGGCCATTGGCCTTCGGCCATGACTTGCATAAATTATATGTGTATTATACTTTAAAACAAGCATGAGACCATCTTTTATTTCTGGAAAATTTCTGCTGAAATGAAAGAAAATAGAAGGAAAAACGAGTTGTCGTGTGTGAGTTGCATGTAATACCGAAACCATAAAGATTTCGGTAATTGAAATACCGAATGCTGCATGTTATTATCGAAACCCACAGAAACCCAGCTACTGAAACCTGCTGAAAATTTCTGAGGAATACCGAAACCACATATAGACTACCGAAACCCATTTTGAAGATACCGAAACCTCAAAGGTTTCAGTGAACACCTTAAAAACAGAAATATTGCAGCAGTCCAGCATCAATAACAAGTAGCAGGCTAGTTCTTTTTATACAAAAAAAATTAACAAGTATAATGTATAAATGTGTGCCTGGTATGTGAATTAAGAACCTTTCAATAAAGCATAAAAATAAAATGTCCATGATGCTCATTTCTTTAAAATTAAAGAAAAGTATAGTATTATTCATATCTATACTTATGAACGAAATGCCATGAACATGTATAAGTGAAATTGCAAGAACATTCAAGTGATGAGAAGCATGTTTAAAGCACTATATGTCATTAAATGCATTGATATGAGTTCAAATGTGCAAATAAAAGCCAAAGATTTAAAATAGGTCACACATATCCATCAAATGCATAAAAGCACATAAAGTCATTTAAATCATGTTAAGGCTAAATCATAAGCTTTAATGCCTAATTATGAATATGTCTATACATAAGCTTCAGAAAGTCCATGAATGCAACAGAAATACACAATTAAGTTGTGTAAAGTCAATCAGCTTATGTCAATTGATTTTCATACAATTAACAGGTTCAGCTAAATCTGAACTATATATAAAGTCAAAGTCCGTAAAGCCAAGCCAGAATTGTCAAGCTAAAGCAATTAAAGCCAAGAGCAGTCAATAAAGTCAAGCCAAGTCAAAGTCAGAGAAGCAAGTCAGAGCTAAAGTCAGTAAAGTCAAAAGCTAAATCCTGAGATAACTTAGGTGGTGGATATAAATCCGCTTGCGAAATTCAAAATCAACAGTCATGCCATAAAAACCAGTAACAGTGAGTTATAGATATAACTGTATACATGCTTGTCTTCCTGTGAGACATATTGTTGTTCTAGCTTTACTTGAAAGTCTTATATGCTCAGCTAGAATGTGACCTGTGCACACCTTGGTACGGTGATGCCCTGTGGATCATGATAGCTTTTAATATATCATCATATACACTTGTCTTTACAGTCTGAATTAGTCTTTGATATATTATTGCTGCTATCTTGATTCATTACTTCGGATGCTTTCAGTCAATTGTCTTGATATCAATGCTTTCATATGCTTCCGTATAATTCAAGTCTGAGAAAGTCCATGTCAGTCTATGATTAAGTCTACTCTGATGTTTGCCCACGTTGTCTTACTGGTAGCTAGCCCAGTATGTGGTTGGCCCCCACAATTAAAAGCGTGTGCGTGGGATTAAACATCATCCGATCTTAAGTCCTATGTCTCACAATGTCTGGCTGATAGCGGCAGTCATGTCAAAATCGCGCTTAAAGTCAAAGTCAGAGCTCAAAGCCAAAGTCAAAAGTCAAGTCTCCGCTTAAAATTGTCATGGCATGTTAACTATTAAATCTATAATCTCACTAAGCCCCGTTTACAGTTGTTGTTGAATCTTTTTACAGGTTTAATCAAAGGAAAAGGTCCAGCTGACCCAAGTCTTTAGGATCTGCACGCTTGAATTTGAAGTCATTAGACCACTACTGAATCTGCAATTGGTATTGATTGAAGACATAATGGTGGTGGTTTGGGTAGATCAGTGTTATGTATTGTGATTATGTATTAGATTAGTGTCCTGGTGCCCTTTTGTAGTTTTGTTTTAAACTTATTGTATAATAATCCTAATTTCTGTAATGACTTAATTCCGCATTTTATTAATTCTATCTTAGTTGTGATTGATGCTGTATTGCTCCTTGGGACCTAGTCATTCAGGATTGCCCCGTAAGGGACGGTCTTGACAACTAACAGGGTCGAGTAGAGGTAAAATGTAAATGAGAGGGGAATATTGAAAGGATATGGTGGTGCATCAAATCTGAAATTTGAGCCGGACGGAGCTTAGTTGAAAATGATGAGAACTGAGAGTTGAGAAAGGATTTGAAGAAAAGAAAATCCTACCTACACTTTGTTGGCTGGGTAAACCACATAATCTATCAAGCCGTAGGTGACTTGATATTGAAAAAGACATCATGGACACAGTGACGCATGCACTTAACCCCACCAACCACTCAGTTATTTTTCAAAAGATTTATGTTTCAATAATCACGGAGATATAGCACATTTCTATCGATATATCATTTGGATATTATTGATATTGAAACAAGGAAGACATTTGCTCCGGTCTCCGACTTCATTTCATGCACATTGTGTCTAGAGCTAATTATATACACATTTAGGACATATCGAGTCTAACAGTCTGCGTGACTATAAACTACTAGTCCAAAGTGACTAAGCTGGAACAAATATATTGATTCTTTCATGACAAAGGATTTCACGATGACTATCTGGAAATCCTACCAGTGTTAACGTCACGCCAGCGCTGAACATAGGTCACATAGATTATGTCGATTGTGCAACCAGGAATCCTATGTGGACCTAGACTCGGTTACATACAAATGAATGTGATATATTTCTCTCAAGTTAAGTTGAAAAGTTTTGACTTTGTTGGTTTTTGTGAGGAGAAGATATTAATTTAAGGGGGAGTGATGGTGGCCAGACATGAAGATAGACATTGGAAAAAGTTCAGCAATCTAAGTTCAGCAATCTAAGTTCTTCGTTCATCCTATTAGTAGTAAGATATACAGTGATTTGAAACCTGAGTAATGGTGGCCAGACATGAAGATAGACATGGAAAATGTGTTGACAGCTGCAGATGTCGTCGCATGATTAAGGCAGCATATCAACAACCTTATGGAAGTATGTAACCATTGTCTATGCTAGAATGAAAGTGGGAGCATATAACCATGGATTTCATCACTAAAATGGCAAAGACCCGCCGATAACACAATTCCATTTGGGTAAGCGTTGATTAATTCACTAAATCTGCACATTTCTTAACAATTCAAGAGTAAAAATCTTTAGAGAAGTTGGCGCATATATATATCAACGAGATCATTTTTCATTATGACGTGCCTAAATCAATAGTCTCAGATCGTGACAGTCGATTCATTTCAAATTTCTGTAGTGCACTACAGAAGGGATTAGGTACTCTAATTACAATGAATACTACTTATAATCCCTAAGCAGATGGGCAAAGCGAACGCACAATGTTAACTCTCGAAGATGGGATGGCCACCTCCCATTAATTGAACTTTTTTATAGTAACAACTATCAATCAATTATCAATATGACACCATTTGAAGATCTCTACAAAAGTAAATGTAGGACACCCACATGTTGGCATGAGATAAACAAAACACTAATGGATGATCCTCCACTTCAACAACTAACTCGTGAAAAGATTCACTAGTACAAAATATGTCTTCCGTCACGTTAAAAACCCGTGGCCATAGACCTTTGGCCACAGTTTTATTTTTCATTCAAATCGTGACCAAAGGTCGCATCACTTTTGGTACCTTATGGCTACATTTAATATTCGTGACTAAATCACATGTAAAACCGTGGCCATAGCATAAAACCGTGGCTATATGGTAACAATTTCTATATAGTTGTAGTCTATATTTTTTAGTAACCGTGACCATAAAATACTTTTAGTCACAATTTATTTTAACACCATGACAGGTGGATACATTCAGACACTCATAAACAGTTGATCAGTGGCGTTAATATTTTTACAGACACGTATAAACAAATAAACTGTGGCCACCTGGTATATTTAAAGACGCACAAATATTTAATCGTGACCATTGGATAAATTTATACACACATAATCAATTAAACCATAACTATTTGAGACATTTAAACACACCACGTGAATGAAACCGTGACAATTGGTAATATTTTAACGCACAAAAACTATTAAGTGGTGTGACCATTGGTAGATTTAGACATGCATAAACAATTAAACTGTGACCGTAGGGTACACTTAGACACACATAATTTATTAAAATGTGACGATTGGTTGCAATTGGACATACATAAAGTATTAAACCGTGACAATTGATACATTTTGACACACAAAAATAATTACACCGTGACCATACAATTATTTTTGTCACATAATAATTCGTTTATTCATGACAATTGCTTACTTTTAGACACATATAATAAACAATACCGTGACCATAAAGTATTTATAGTTACTTATTTATTCCTAATCGTGGCAAATGGTAACTTTTAGACACATGCAACAATACAATATGTGACCATTAAATACTTTTTTTAACGGCAAACTATACTACTCCTACTCCTACTCCTAAACTACTCATTTACCACAAGACTTACTTTCACCACCTAAATATCAACTTGTCTCTGACGGGAGTTAAACCCGTGACCTCTCACTTGTATCTCCACCCACTTACCGCCAGGCCAAAGGCCCTTTGGTGACCATCAAATACTTGTTGTCACATTATATTTCTTTTAAAATCACTATTGTTCCTTTT
Organism: Centrapalus pauciflorus; assembly: GCA_020465985.1. NCBI lineage: Eukaryota > Viridiplantae > Streptophyta > Magnoliopsida > Asterales > Asteraceae > Centrapalus > Centrapalus pauciflorus. The sequence goes on from JAANYP010008549.1 coordinate 16,757, forward strand.
AGACACGTGTAAGAAATTAAACCGTGACAATAAGTTACTTACAGCCACATGTGTTTTCTTTTATCGTTATTGTTGTTTACTTTTAGACACACATAACATTTATAATAGTGACCGTAAAATATTTAGAGTATCATGTTGTTTCGTAAACGGTGATCGTTGATTCCTTTTAGTCATACAAAATAAAATAAAGTGTGACCATAAAATAAATATACTCACATTCTTTTCCTTTAATTATGTGAAAACTAGTTTCTACCAATTCAATCAACAATATGCAAAGAATAAGAACAATGAAATTAATCAACACTAACCAAATGCTTCGATTGATGATTTGTTGATTACAAAATGATTGTCAGAGAATAATCTTCAACAGTGCTGCTTTCACAGATTCGAATGCATACAAATGATTATCTGACAGATCTACCTATTTAGAAAGTCAAAGATCCTATTTATACATTTATACAAACTATTAAGGAAATACATAAACAGTCCCTACACTTTGTTTTTCATCAACTAAACATATTCTAACATTCTCCCCCTTTGATGAAAATAGCAAAGTCTTCAAATCGATAAGCCCAACTTTTGTTCAAACCTTCTGATACTTTTCCGATCCGAAAGCCTCCATTCAATTTTAGAAATAAACTCAACCATGAGTCTTCGGTCGTTAACAGATAAGGCTCCTTTCTTTGTCTTCCTTTTCTAATCTGCAGCAAGCTTACCTTTCAAACCATTCAAAACTTTAATCAACGTACCATCAGAAAACTTATTCAGCTCCACACTCCTCATTGCTCTCAACTTCTTATTCCTATCTTTATACATGACTGCTGGATGCTTCACCATGATCACTTGAAACTCTTTCAGCTCACCAGCAAATTTAATATCTCTATGAAGTGCAGTCATATTTATCTTCCTCATGCCTCTTTCAACCCCAATCTGTAGATCTTGCACTGACATTACTACCAATTTGGTATGCATAAAGTGAAACAGCGTCTTTAGCGCAAATCTACAGTGTTCATTTCTCTTATTTCTGCACAGTTCGTCAAAAAGATCTTCAATATCGACCAAGTGCATGTTGAACATGTCAGCTTCCGTGAACACATACGTATTTCCATCTGACCTAGTGACTGTGAACTTCGGATAAAAAATCTTGACAAATCTTTCTTTATCAATCTTCACCAGATCCACTATTCTGAATTCGCTCTTAACCTTCTCAACCTCTTGTGTCTTATTTCTCAGGAAACTGGCATAGTTAACCAGATTAGGCATATTTGGCTCTAAAACTCGGAATAACTTGTGAAATGAGCATGGAGCTTGCTTTTTGCAAAAGATCCGTTTCTCCAGAATATCTTCAATATACGGCATCTTATTTCTTTTTCTGATAAATTCCGCAGATCTGTTCTCTGGTAGTTCAAGCTTTTGTTAGGCACAAAAAGGCCTCAGTCAAACCTGTTCTACATCTGAGGGGGAGATTTTATAATCAAACCTATTGATGCATTTGAAGGTTGAATTTAAGGCCTGTTATATGCCTTATTGAAACCTGAAAATGATTTGCAATATCAGTCTAAAGCTGTTCTATATGTTGCATGTGTTGCAACTAAGACAGTTTGTCCAAGCTGCTCTGTCTGCTGAACAGGCTGGACATAAACTGTCTACGCTGCTCTTCACTGTTGAGTAGCTTGGGCATTTTTAAAGTGTTCTGTTCTTTGTGAAGCAGAACCTGTTCTTTGTGAAGCAGGCAAACACTTTATTGTAGGAATATGTTTCCAAGTCATCATGTATTGTTTTTGACTACAATATCAGTTTACAAAGTCGAAGACAAAGTGGAAAACAGAACTGCTCAGCCTGCCCAAGCTGTTCTGTAACATGAAGACAAAAGGTTATTTGAAAAAGGGTGACAGACCTTTTTCTTATATCAAAATAGGCCCTTACAAGGAAGAAAGACGCAAAGTTGACATTCCTAAATTAGTTAAAGGCAATGCAACAGTAGACAAAGTAAAAAGACAAAAGTTCTGCACATGTGAAGACAAGTCTGCTTTTCAGAAAAGTGCAGAAAAGGTTATGTTGTCTTTTCAACAAGACTTTTCCTTTTCATTCTTTCCAATGAAGATGTTTCTCTGAGATCCTCTAAGTGAGTATAAAAGGAAGCTTCTAAGGTCAGTAAGAGAGGTGAAGAAAGCTAAGTGCTTAAACCAAGAGTGAACGTGCAAGTGTGATCTTCATGCATGCAAGTCTTCTGTAAACCAGCATCTGTGTGATCAAGCTGTTTTACCTAAGCTGTTCCTTAAGTCTTGTAAACAACAGTGAGTGCTCTTAGTGAGTGTATTATTGTATACTAGTTCGAGTCTGTCTTAGACTAGTTAGCATACTGTTGTATCTGTCATCTCAGCTTGAACAATTCCTCATTCAAGCTTGTTTGTAATTTAACAAATTGTTGAAATACATTACAAAACATTGAGAAAAGAGAGTGTAGTTTTTAAAGTGGCTGTATTCACCCCCCTCTCGGCTTAAAACTATATACTTTGGGAACCTCTCGGGACCTACAACTGGTATCTCGAGACGGCAGTTTAGAGTGTGTGGTTCATTCTAGATCTCTCATTCTCCCAAGTTTCCATGGACGAACAAGTGGCTGCAGAATTCTTTCTTACTATGACAATGGCTCTATGGCAAGCCTCCAAAATTTAATCATCAAAACTTCTTCTGTTGGAGTGCAGAATGATGCTCTACTTAGAGAATCTGGATGTAGCAACTACCAGAGATAGTGATGGAGGGTCCCTATGTGCCAACCTCTGTTACTACTATAACTCCAGCGGTTGAAGGAGCTGCCCCTGAAATCAGGACCTTTGAGAAAGCTAAAGCTCAATGGTCTGATGAAGACAAGAGATTGGTGGCTCTGGATGCAAAGGCCAGAAACAACCTGGTCATTTCTCTCCCTGATGATGTGTTCAAGCAGGTTGAGAAAATGAAAACAGCAAAGGAGATGTGGGATACTTTGTGTACCGTCTATGATGGACCCACAATCACACTGGACAACAGGATAAACAATCTTGTTAGACAGTATGAACTCTTCTTTGCTAAACCAAAGGAGACTCTCACTGAAACCTACACCAGGTTCACTGCTCTAGTGAATGATCTCAAAGCTGTTGGGATCACCAAGGACAGTCTTACCCTAGTGAACAAATTTCTGGACATTTTACCTGAAGAGTGGAACTACTTCTCAACAATCCTAAGGAACTCAGGTACTATCAGAAGTATGGATCTAGTCAATCTGTATGGATCCTTACTGAATGATGAACAGTCAAGGCAACAAAAGAGAAATGCCTTGGAAATGTCCAGAAAAGGTGCAGCCTTTGTGGCTAGTGTGAGACAGCCTGTAAATCAGGTGAGTGATGTGTTCATTCAACCTGATCAGCAGGATGATGAAAAGGAGGAGGTGTCAGACGAAGAAGATGCTGCAGATCTTGCTGAACAAGATGATGAGCAAATGATAGCCATGCTTGTCAAAAGTTAAGGTTTGGAAGAAATATGCTGCAAGGAGGTTCAAGTGCTGGCAAAAAGAAGGCATTTGACAAATCCAAAGCTGAGTGCTTCAAGTGTGGCAAAACTGGTCACATAGCTACTGACTGTGTGTCAAAAGCTGTTGGTCAGTCATCCAAACCCAACAAGACTAACAAGGATGATGGCTATAGGGTTAAGTACCTTATTGCCATGGCTAAGCTGAGGAAATTGGAAAACTCTGTGTCTTCCAATCGCCAAAAGGGACTCATGGCAGAGACATGTGACTGGGAGGAATCTGATTCATCATCTGATGAAGAAGATAATCAATGTCTGATGGCCAACACTGATGTCCCATCAACAAGCAGTTTCAAACATGATATGGCTGAAGTTGAAGCCTTCAGCAGCTTAGAGAACTGGTATCCTACAATGATGTATAAGGTACAAAACTTTGTGGCTTACAGTTCTGAAGAAAAAGTTAAAATGTTTGAATATATGCTTGTTGATCTCAAAGCTGCTGTTGAGAAGCATGATGCTTTATTAATCTGAAATCTAATAGCTTAAAGCTGATCTAAAAACTTAAATCAGTAAACTGGACAAGTTTCCATAAGTTGGAACTGAAGCTTGATGAATTAAAACACGTCAAGATACTCCATTTTACTGGAAGAAAGAGAGAAACAGTATAAAGCATGCCAAGCTTGCAAAAGATAGTTGACTCTTGTGCCATCTGCACAAAAAGTCAGCCATTGTATAAGTCCAACAGTTCCTGCAACAAATCCAAGCCAATCTTGGAGGGGATCTTGACCAGCAGCTTCAATTGTGAGATAAGTAATTTGAGAAGAAGATTTATCCACCTCTTGGTGAACTTCCAAATACATTCATTCAAGAATGTGAATGGTAACTAAATCTCAACAAACAGGTTTTGTCAGGCCTCAAAATAATGACAGCTTGTGTGAACTCAAGCTCAAAGTTCTGATGTTTGGAAGTTTGTTCTCAGCAAAACAGCCTGCTAAGTGCTTTGCTAGCTCACACAGCAAAAGAAAGGAAAAAACATTTCAAACTGAAGCTGTGGATGCTAAACCTGTTGACAAAACAGGTTCTGAGTCCAAAGCTGTTGGTAAAAAGCATGTTAATCCTTTTGATGCTAAACACTTTGAAAATAAGTTTTCAAAAAGTAAGCATCCTGTTTTCAACAAGGGTAAGTCTCATATTGAAAACAAAACTGCTGTGATTTCAAATAAAGTTTTCAAATCATAGTGGTAAATTGGTTTTAAATGAAAATAAGTTTTTCAAAACCAAACACAGTGAGTATGCTGATAGGCAGTATAAATCACAATCCAGTAGGGGCAAAGGCAAAACCATTGCTCAAACTGAGACAAATGGGAATAAGTTTCCCAAACCTGTGGAAGCTCAAAAGCCAATCAAGCTTCCTGTCTTTGAAATCTGTCCTCCCAAAAAGAGGAAAGAAGAGATAGTCAAAGCTGTGGCTATTGAACCCTCCACACAAGCTGTTGATTCAACAAAGAAGGCTAAACCTGCTGAAAGAATCAACAAAAACAGCTCAGAATGTGTTTCTGAAGGATCTTCTTCCAAAAATACTAAAAAGAGAAAATGTTACAAATGTGGGAAGAAGACACATCTGGCCAAGGACTGTCCCTGAATCGAGGACATGAGGCTGTTGACTCTGGCCTGTTTCCCTTCACAAGCTGTCACAAGCAGTGGTGGAAATGTCACAGTCACTGAGGATGGTATACAAGAATGATACCATTCAGATAGGGAATATTAGTGTGGACATTCCAAATCCATCAACAATGTTTGATGAAGTAGGAGAAACTCATCTCTGGTGATGAGTTCCCCTAAAATGACTAATAGTTTCTCTTATCACTCTGGCAGGAAAAACAACCTTCCCCTTCCGCAGGTTTGGTACTTGGAGCAGTGGCTGCTCAGGGACATGACAGGTTGTAAAGAATTGCTGAGTGAACTCAGGCCTAAAAAGGCCAACAAAAGTCACCTTGGTGACAATGTGCAGGGATCCACTGAGGGAATATGAACTCTTAAAGCTGGTGCTATTGCAGTGTTCAAAAGGGTAGCCTATGTGTTGGGCTAAAACATAACCTTGTTAGCATAAAGCCAACTGTGTGATGCTGGCTACAAGGTTAACTTTGAATGAGCACCTGGGTACATATTGGATTCCGCAAGGGCAAAGTTGTGCTGTGTGGGCTCACGAAAGAAAGGTGTATAATGTTGGTGGATTTGCATTCTGCTGACCCCAAACTGAAACCCTGTTTTCACAAAAAGAACAAATGCTGATCTAAACTGGTGATGGCAAACAGAAGACTGTCACATCTGAAACTCAAGAACATCAACAAACTCTGTAAGAAAGAGTTGGTGGACAGGTTTGCCTTCTATGACTTTTGCCAAAGATAGATTATGCACAGCTTGTGAGAAAGGCAAGCAGAGAAAAACATATTTTAAATCCAAACACAATTTCTCTATTGATACTCCACTCTTCTTGATCCATATGGACTTGTTTGGACCTGTTAATGTCCCAAGTCTAGGAGGAAGAAGATACACTCTTGTAATGGTTGATGAGTTCTCCAGGTACACATGGGTGATCTTTCTGAAGAGGAAAGGAGAGGCTGCTAGAGAGATTATTGGATTTGTCAAAAAGATGGAAATGCTGAACTCTGCCGCAAGTAAAAGCAGCTTAGAAGTGATAATGGTAATGAATTCAGAGCAGTATTCTTGAAGACTTCTGTTGAAGAGAAAGGTAAATCTCTCAAACTTTTCAAGCAGTAAGAACTCCTCAGACAAAATGGAGTTGGCTGAAAAGGAGAAACCGAACTCTCAATTGAAGCTGCTAGAACCATGTTGTGTGCATCAGGTTTACCTTCATCATTTTGGGCTGAAGCTATTAACACTGCCTGCTTCACCCAAAACAGATCCTTAGTGGTGAAAAGGTTCAACAAGACTCCCTATGAGCTGCTCAAAGGGAGAAAGCCAAATGTCAGTTACTTCCATGTGTTTGGATGTCCCTGCTTCATTCTGAATCAAAGGGACAAGCTGTCGAAATTTGAACCTAAAGCTGATGAAGGTGTGTTTGTTGGCTACTCTACTATCTCCAAAGCCTACAGAGTATACAACAACAAAAGAAAGGTGATAGATGAATCTATCAATGTCACCTTTGAAGAGTCCAAGAATGCCTCCACCAAAGCTGTTCCTGAATCAGTTTCAGGAGACCTTAACTTTGATGATCTGATGCATTCAATCAATGAAGAGGACTCAAAAGCTTCCACTACACCCAGTGTGGAACCTGTAAATCATGATGGACATGGTGATGATTATGTCAATACACCCTGTGTGAATAAATGTACTGACTTAATTACAACTGCATGTCCAGAACCTATCAATGCTGATTTTCCCAGTTCCTCTGCTGATGTGTTCAATAGTGGTCAGACATGTTCAACAAGTGAACAGGCTCAAGACAACAGTGTGTCTGAAAATCTTGAGAGCTGTTCAACAGGACCTGCTGAAGATGTCAACAACTCAGGAAAATCATCATTGAAAAATGATCCTAAGTGGGTCAGGTGTCACCCCAATGATCAAATAATGGGTGACATCAACAAAGGGATACAAACACGGTGGGACAGGTTAGGGAACTTCTGTATGTTCTCTAGTTTTGTTTCACTGATGGAGCCAAAGAGGGTTGATGAAGCATTAAAAGATGCCAATTGGATCACTGCCATGCAAGAAGAACTCAATCAGTTTGAGAGAAACAAAGTATGGAAGTTGGTCCCTGCTCCTAAAGGTAAAACTATAATTGGCACAAAATGGGTTTTCAGGAACAAGATGGACGAGCAAGGTCAATGTCATTAGAAATAAGGCAGACGGTTGTCAGGGCTACAGACAGGAGGGAAGCAATTGACTATTGATGAAACATTTGCTCCTGTGGCCAGGCTAGAAGCAATTGCGTTTGTATCTAGCCTTACGCTGCCTCATTAAGAGCCATTAAAGGTTATTTCAAATGGATGTGAAGAGTGCACACTTTTGAATGGGAAAGCTGCAAGAAAGAAGTTATAATGTCAAGCAGCCTCCTGGTTTTGAAAAATTGAACAACACCAGGTTTTGTCTATAAGTGGAACCAAAGCTCTCTATGGTCTCAAACAGCCCCTAGAGCCTGGTATGCACTTCTTATGAATTCCTTATGGCAATGGGTACTCCAGAGCTAAAGTGGAATACCAACCACTGTCATAAAAAAGTGAAAAGCTGGATATTATGTTTGTTCAAATTTATGTCGATGACGTAATATTTGGTTCTACTAATGAGCAGTTATGCAAGAATTTTTCATTACTCATGAAATCATGTATAAAATGAGTATTATGGGAGAACTTACACTCTTTTCAGGATTACAGGTTAAACAAACCTCAAATGGAATTTTTATAAATCAAAAGAAAGTACACTTTAGCTCTTTGGAAAAAGTTTAAATTTGATCAAAGTTTTGCTATAAAAACCCCAATGGCATCTAATGCAAAGTTGGATGCAGATGCCAGTGGCAAAGGTGTTTCAGTAACAGCTTCAGAGGGATGATTGGGAGCTTGCTATAACTGCTAGTAGACTGTATATTATGTTTGCTACCTGTTTATGTGCTAGGTTTCAAGCTGATCCTAAAGAATCACATCTAGCTGCTGTAAAAAGAATCTTCAGATACCTTAAGGGTACACCAGGTTTGGGTCTTTGGTAACCCCAAAGACTCAAGCCTTGGAACTAACAGGTTATTCAGATTCTGATTTTGCAGTCTGCAGGTGTAGATAGGAAAAGCACAACAGGTGGATGTCAACTCCTTGGTGGAAAGTTGATTTCCAGTTGAGTAGTAAGAAGCCAGGAAACTTCAGTGTCCACTTCTACTGCTGAAGCTGAAATATTGCTGCTGGAAGCTGCTGTGGGCAGATTCTGTGGATGCAGCATCAGCTTGAAGACTATGGGCTTGTGTATAGGAAAACTCCTATTCTGTGTGATAACACAAGTGCCATAGCCATCTCCAACAATCCAGTATTTCACTCAAGAACAAAGCATATTGAAGTCAGACATCACTTTATCAGGGATCACATTCAGAAAGGTAATGTGGAGGTAAGTTTTATTTCCACAAATGAACAGCTCGCAGACATTTTCACCAAACCTCTGGATGAAACAAGATTTAATTATCTTGTCAGCAAGCTGGGCATGTTAAACAAGAGTGACTAAGTGTCTCTCAAAGGTCTAATAATTTGTATGTTTTACACTGCTCAAGTTTTTCTGAACAGCTTAGACAGAACAGGTTATACATGTTCTGTACTTAGTCATTTGTCTGAAAAACTTGAACAGCTTGAGCATACAACAGGCTGAACAAAAACAGTTTAACCTGTTTATTCGTCCAGCCTGCTCTGATGGTCCAATATTCAACCTGTTCACTTCTTCACACTGTCTTACAAGCCATTGTCTTGTTACCTGTTCAACTATTGAACACAACCTGTTCTCACAAAGGAGAGCAGGCTGAAGGCACAGTTTGAAGGAAGAACAGCTTGAAGACTGAGAACCTTGTGTTGACCCTGATCATCACAGGTTTGACCAACAGCGTAGACCAAAAGTTTAATTACCTTTCTTCATAATTAAGTTACTTAAATTATGTTTTAATTTAACTTAATTACTGCGGATAATGTGTGTTACGTGTGTTAGTGATTAACAAGGTCAAGTGGTCTGACAAATGTTTCTGACATGGACAACCGTTCCGTTTTTCCGTCAACTATCATTTCAAATCAAACCGCCCAAACCTTTTCTCTCTCATACACACGATCATTCAAATCCTATAAATACCTACATACTGTTTCATCTTCGTCTTCCTCATCATTTCCAGAAATCCTCAAGAACCCTAAAATCGACTAAGTGTCTTTTGCTTCTTCAAACCTCAAAAATTCCCAAATGGCTCACAGACCTAATCCCTTTCTACCAGTATTTGTTGGTGAGGATGTCGTCAAACACTCATCCATCACCACGATGCTGACCATAAAACCCACCAACTACATTGCAAACCTCACTATCCCCAAAAACTATGAGGGGAAAGGTTACGAACAAATGGTAGAGTTTCTGACAGTTCATCCGTTGAACTACGCAATGACTGCATCTCCTGGTGTCCTGTACCAGGAGATGGTGTATGAGTTCTGGTATACCTGTGCCTACCTTCCAGAATCCAAAGTCATTAAGGGCACAATACTCAATGGGACTCAGACCATTGAGATTAACACTGATCTGCTCAGGGAGGTGCTTCATCTACCAACTGCTGCTTCTTACGATGAGCCCCAAGCTGAAAATGATCAAATGGGCAATCTGCTACGCTTCTGTGGTGTGGCAGAACCCAAAGTTGGAGCAACACTGTTCAGGAAGGATCTCTCTCCTACCTACAGCTTCTTATTCGCCTCTGTGGTGATGTGCTTCAGTAGTAAAGTTGGTTCATTTGACCAACTGAGCCGTGATGAAATCCCTGTAGTTCTGCAGCTTGTGGATGGAACTACCATGGATATGGCCAAATGGATTTTTCTGAATTTGAGGAACCTGGTGCAGCAAGAGTCAAGACCAGCTGCTGTTCGATATCCCAGGTTTCTGAGCCTCATTTTCAAGCATGTATGTGGTGAGCATCTCTATAACTCTCAGCCTCTTCTTAAGACTGCTGCATTCCCAGTTATAGGGAATAGAGTTTTCTATACTCCAGTCCTGCAGAATGAGCCTCCTCTATCAACTCCAATGAGGAGGCTGCTAGGTTTGGTGGAAGGACCCTCTACTGTGAGGGTGGATCCAGAGACTGCTCCCACCAGAAAATCCAAAGCCAGGTCCAAGCTTGTCAAAAGGACCCTGGCAACTGAAGCTGGGCCTGTGAAAAAGAAGGCCAAAACAGCTCAGTCTGAGTCTGTTCCTTTAGCCTCTGTGGCTGAGGGAGAGCAGATTCCTCACCCTGGCTCATCTGTTGAGCCTGAAGCCTTTGTGGCTGGTGCCTCTGTGGCACAAGAGACGATGGAACAGGCCAGCCCCACTGTTCCTAGCCCAGTCTCACATCCTGTCCAAACAGATACTCTCCCTACTCCACAATCACCCACATCATCCGTTCATTACCAAAGAAAATCACTAGCCAAAAAGAAAACAGCCCACAAAACCACCTCCTCTGTTCCCTCTCAACAGGGTTCAGTTGTAAAAGAAGCAACCCCAGCTGCCTCTCCTATTTTGGGAGAAGGTTCAGCTCATCTGGAGCCTGCTTCACTCCAATCTGAGTCACCCTTGAGTCAGCCTAGACCCTCTGGTTCCTCCCAACAGGAACCAGTTGTACAAATGGAGATACCCACATCAACTATCCCAGCCTCCCAACAGGCTGAGGATATTGAAAGACAGGAGTCCTCTCCACTCCATACTGTGTCCACACTGTCCCCCTCTCATATCTCCTCACACCCTGAGTCTGCACGAGGTGCCCACGCTGCTGATATAGACCAATCAGCAGCTCAGCCTCAAACTTCTGTTCCCCATGATTCAGCTGTTCAACACCAAACAGCTGCTGAGGGACCACTATCCCAAGCTGATGAACCTCAGGGATCATACCATCCCTCTGGTGAGGCTGCTCCCTCAATGCAAATTCCATCAGCAGGTTTCACCACTGCTGCTGTTGAAATGCATATTCCATCTCCCAATGATGAGGTGCCTTTAGACCAAGGCACTGCAGAGGGAACCACCACTGGTCTTCATGAGGGTGTTGCAACACAAGCAGCATCGGAAAGGCCCCACACATCATCCCCTTCTCCTGGTGATGCAGCTACAGCCGCTGCTGAAGGACCTCTTGATCCCTCTAACCTGGGCCATCTTACTTTTGCCCAGGCTATGGAGCTTCTATCCCAAGTCCCTCTTCCCTCTCCATCACATCCTCATACTCCAGCCTCATCATCATCGTCTCCCTCTACCCACTCCAAACAATCCACCCATACACCACCATCTCCCAAAGACCTGCCTTTGAAGGATCAGCTTTCTTTGCTGACCAACAAAGTTGGTTCTTTGGAAAACACCATGCACTCCCTACCATCCCTCATCTCAGACTCTGTGTCTGAGCAGCTCAAAGGATTCTTTGATATGTTTAAAGAATCCTTCCCAGTCACTCCCCAAACTGACAACTCTCCACAGCTGATTGCACTCACTGCACAGCTGCAAACTGTATCCACCTCTCTCTCCTCTATCCTCTCCTTACAACAGGACTCTGTGTCCTCCATGGCAGCCATTTCCCAACAGCTGTCATCTATCCTCACTTCTTGAATCTCTACTCTTCCTAACACTTTGGCCAGCTTACAGACCATCATTGGTTCCCTATCCAACTCTGTATCATCAGACCTTGCAGATGTGCGAGATTCACTAGAACTTCATCTTGCACAGCTGCAATCTCTGCTGTTCACAGCGTCTGATAGGGAAAATCTTCTTAAGTTGACCACTCTTGCTGATTCCCACACATCTTCTCTTCAAACCTGTCTTTCCCAACTTAGTGAGGTGAAGGATAACTTGGCTTACTTAGTGAACAGCCTTGTTGGTCCTAAATCCTCTAAACCTGCTGGCAAGCCTGCTGACTTTGTGTCTTCAGGCAGACCAGGTGTTGAAGTCGCTGCTTCATCTCGTTCAAAGGGGGAGAAGTCATCTGCCTCGAAGACTAAGTCTAAGGGGGAGAAAACTTCTTATCCTAAGGAGATACCAGTGTCTGCAACTCACACTGGTCAGCCAGCAGAGATTTTTGAAACAGGTGCTGCTGAAGGTGCTTCTCAAGCTACTATGCCTACTCAGGCTGTCTCTCCAAACCCTGCTCAGTCTAAGGGGGAGGAAATCATTCCTGAGGACAGGCCTAGCAGCAAAAGGAGGCACCTTATTCTATCAGAAGAAGAAGAAGAAGAAGAAGAAATTCCTGAAGCTGCTGTCACTAAAGCAGCAGCTAAAGGAAAAGAAACGGTAGCTAAGGATCCTATGCAGCAGAAACAGGCAGAAATGCAATTTCACAAGAGCAGAGCCAAAGAGATGGGCCTCCCTATGCACAAATACTTTGAGTTTAGGGATGAACAGCTTCAAGCTCTGGAGGAATTAAGAAAAGAAGAAGAATCTGCCAAAGCTGCTAAGTCCTTTGCCCTCCAAGAAGCAAAGAAAATTAAAATGTCTACCTTGGAGGTGCAAAAGAAAATAATGGAAGCTGCCAGGAAATCAGCAGGAGAAAAAGAGAAGGAAGTAGAGAAAGGTACTCAGGTCTCTGTGATCAAATCAACAGTACCCTCTGCCAGAGCCAAATTCCACTTTGACAACTTGGCTAGAAAGAAATTTCATGATGTTGCTACTAGAAGGCTTGCCAAGGAAGCGATTGTCAAAGCTGTTCCCATTTCAAGAAAAGGCACACAGTGGAAACTTCAGATCACCAGGATGGGTGCAACAGGCCCTGAAATGGAATCCTACGATCACACTGATGTTGCACAGATGGGATACAGGGAATGGGTAGAACTGGCAGTTGCTCTGAGCCAGTCTAAGTCAGAAACGGCTAAGACTATCAGGGCATACATCAAGAAGCTGATGGAAAGAGTAAGTGAGCTGGGCCTGATTCCAAAAGAAGTAAAAGAGGGTGTCTCTGTGACATACCCCAAAATAAAGGCCAGAAGGACAAAGAAGGATACAGAGATGGAGCTACTCCTTACGCTGATTGAACAGGGCGACTATGCCATTGAAATAAAAGGAGTTGATCATAGTCTGCCTAAAGGAATAGAGTTTGAGGATGGCAAGATTATAGAAGAACCTGAGCTGGGGGCATTTTTTGTAGATCCCCTAACTCAGAAAAAGTGCTTCCAAAGGGCCTCAGAACTATACAAAGTTGATCTGAGACAACTTGCCGCCTTCAGACTTGCAGTTTCTTTCAGGCAGTCTAGCAAATGGAGAGCAGCCATCTGGGATCAGCTCAGAGGCTTCTATGAAAGAGGAGAACTCAATGATCCCAAGTTCATGATCATCAGAAGTGAAGTTGAGGAACTTGAGGATACAAGGGAAGAATTGGAAAGGATGGTTAAGGATCCTTCTCCAGTGATATGAAGTCCATCTACCGTCTGGGTAGGTGAAGAATGGGAGCTGTCCATCAGTTGGACAGGCTTACCGTTTCTTGCTCCCAACTCAAACAGTCCAAACATCTTGTACATAAGTTGTACATCCTGTACATTAGTTGTACATTATTACATGAGTTGTAATTTTTGATTTTACATTAGTTGTAAAATACATTAGTACATTAGTTGTACTCTTGTAAGAACATGTGTTGTTCTAGTATAGTCAAGAATCAGTGTATATATAAACTGATCTTTTACTTTACTATAATGTTGTAATTTTATTTCAGCAAATGTACTGTAAAAATATATAGTGATTTTTGACAAGACCAGCTTGAACTGGTTATTGCAAATAGGGGGAGATTGTTAGGCACAAAAAGGCCTCAGTCAAACCTGTTCTACATCTGAGGGGGAGATTTTATAATCAAACCTGTTGATGCATTTGAAGGTTGAATTTAAGGCCTGTTATATGCCTTATTGAAACCTGAAAATGATTTGCAATATCAGTCTAAAGCTGTTCTATATGTTGCATGTGTTGCAACTAAGACAGTTTGTCCAAGCTGCTCTGTCTGCTGAACAGGCTGGACATAAACTGTCTACGCTGCTCTTCACTGTTGAGTAGCTTGGGCATTTTTAAAGTGTTCTGTTCTTTGTGAACAGAACCTGTTCTTTGTGAACAGGCTAAACACTTTATGGAATTTTTTTCCAAGTCATCATGTATTGTTTTTGACTACAAGATCAGTTTACAAAGTCGAAGACAAAGTGGAAAACAGAACTGCTCAGCCTGCCCACGCTGTTCTGTAACATGAAGACAAAAGGATATTTGAAAAAGGGTGACAGACCTTTTTCTTATATCAAAATAGGCCTTTACAGGGAAGAAAGACGCAAAGTTGACATTCCTAAATTAGTTAAAGGCAATGCAACAGTAGACAAAGTAAAAAGACAAAAGTTCTGCACATATGAAGACAAGTCTGCTTTTCAGAAAAGTGCAGAAAAGGTTATGTTGTCTTTTCAACAAGACTTTTCCTTTTCATTCTGTCCAATGAAGATGTTTCTCTGAGATCCTCTAAGTGAGTATAAAAGGAAGCTTCTAAGGTCAGAAAGAAGAGTGAAGAAAGCTAAGTGCTTAAACCAAGAGTGAACGTGCAAGTGTGATCTTCATGCATGCAAGTCTTCTGTAAACCAGCTTCTGTGTGTCTAAGCTGTTTTACCTAAGCTGTTCCTTAAGTCTTGTAAACACAGTGAGTGCTTCTTAGTGAGTGTATTCATTGTATACTAGTTCGAGTCTGTCTTAGACTAGTAAGCATACTGTTGTATCTGTCATCTCAGCTTGAACAATTCCGCATTCAAGCTTGTTTGTAATTAACAAATTGTTGATAATACATACAAACATTGAGAAAAGAGTGTGTAGTTTTTAAAGTGCTGTATTCACCCCCCCTCTACAGCTTATAACTATATACTTTGGGAACCTCTCGGGACCTACAAATACTTATGTTAACAAATTAACAATAACAATCTAATCTAACATTTTAACTTACATTTACTTAGTGTTAAATAAATAACAATATATTAGTCTAGTATTCTGCATTTGATGATAAACTGAAATACTTAAATAAAGGATAAGAACAAAAAGAAGTTAATAATTCATAGAAT
Organism: Centrapalus pauciflorus; assembly: GCA_020465985.1. Lineage (NCBI taxonomy): Eukaryota > Viridiplantae > Streptophyta > Magnoliopsida > Asterales > Asteraceae > Centrapalus > Centrapalus pauciflorus. Next base: position 32,017 of record JAANYP010008549.1, read on the forward strand.
TTATTATAGCCTAAATTTAATAATACTCAAGAGAGCTTAATAAATTATCAAACCCATACACAAGTTTATGTATTTTTTTAATAACAAACTATGAATTTTGTACGTTTTTCTTAGATTTTTTAATAGAAAACTTTCCATATATAAATTTTATAACAGATAATTAAGATACGAGGGTCGAACATTAAAATTTAACGGGGTCGAAAATTTTTCACTAAATATAAAATACCAAAAAAAAAAATTATAGGCGTCATTTGACCACATCCTAATAAGCTACATCCGCCCCTGAGTGTATTATTGAAGCTACTAAATCCTGTTACGAACGACGACATCAAAACATTAAGATATTAGACATGTTTGACAATGAGCTTTTGATAGCTTCAACTTTTGATTTTGAAAGCTCAAGCCCAAACTTTGTTTGGTTGGTAAGAGTTTGAACTTTTAATTTAAAAATTAAAGCTCTTAAAATCTCTTTTATGATAAGTTACTTGAGGTGCGTTTGATAATGAGCTTTTGGGAGCTTTTAGGAGCTTCAGCTTTTAACTTTTGGAAGCTCAAGATTAAAACCTCTTTGTGGTTGATAAAAGCTTAAAATTTTGATTCAGAATTGTAAACTCTCAAAAGCTCTTTCACGAGAAGCTACTTGAAGTAGATTTCAAAATGATCTTAAGCTTTTGGTCAAACAAATTACTTTCTTACCCTTCAAATAGTTATAAACTACAACATTTATTTTATATCATTGTTTTTTATGTCATTTAATACTAAAAGCTACAGCTACAACTACTTTTACTAAACATATTTATAAAAACAAAAAGTTTTAGCTCTTTTAAAAAACTACATCTCCCAAAAGATCCAGCTGCTAAAAGCTTCAGCTCGAAGCTACAGTAAGTCATGTCAAACATACCCATAAACATATGTTTCTGTAACACCAGAACCCTTTATAATTTATCTCCCTTAGATGGAGTTGTGGAATGAATTATATCTACAAACATGGTATTGTGAAGGAGGAGTGTCGTCTGCTTTACTGCCATCCTGAGGTTAGAAGAAAACCAAGGCTATATGAGGGGAGTTATAACAACTATTTTTTTTTTTGTAAGATCAAAAAAATCTTTAATTCTCTACAGAAAGCTGAAGGAACAATGTGATAGAAAGATAAAAAGGGAGCAAGATTATAATGGCGAAGTGTAAAAGTGCCTCAGGTAATGAGAGTGTTAAATAATGTATAGTGTAGGGGTCTCCATTGTAATTATGTAATCTATTTATATGAGATGAATACAACACACCCATTCACGGGTTTCCACATATTATAACATGGTATCAAGCCTAACCCTCAATATTAGGGTTATTTTTTTTCCGGCCTAAATAACCTCCGGCCGATCTCCTGCCGCCTCCGGCCGCCCTCATTTGCCGCTGGTTCGCTTCCGCCACCATAGCTCACCTCTGCTTCCTTGGCTCTCGACTGAAATACCGCCGCCGCCAAGCAAACCCTAGGCGCCGTCACTAGGGAAACCCTAGGCGCCGCCCTTCTGGTTGACCTCTCGGCCGCTGCTGCAGACTCTCCGGCGCACCTCCTTCTGCTGTCCTCTCCCGCCGCTGCTCCTGCGACCGTCGACCAGCCTCTGCGACGCTGCCCCTTGCTGCTGTCTAGCGCCTGAGAACGACACCATCGTACAAGTACCGCTAAAGAGGAACGACACCAACGCAGCCGCCAAGTTTCTGGTTCTGTTACAAGGAACGTCGCCCGTGACTGTCGCCGGTTAATTTTGAGATCTGGTTTTGGGTCGTCTGGTTCCTCTCGCAAAACATAACCCACTTTAAATTGGGTCGGTTGACTTGGATATGTTGGGTCGGTTGGCTTGGATTTGTGTGCTGCTCATATTTTTGGGCAGAATATATATCGCATACATATATTATTATATATTACCCAATATATAATATTATTAGCGGCTGTCCTATCTCCGCTGCTGCTTCCATTGCTGCCCACCGCTGCTACAGTGTCTGTTGCTGCCGTCCAGCCTTGCCGCCGACCAGTTCATCTACCGGCTGCCTCTCCCTTAAATCCACAGTGAGCACGTTCCTGTTTATTTTTCACGATTATTTTATTCTTCGTCTTTTGCATTATCATTAGTAATGACAGGAAATCCCTCACTTACACCTAATCCTACAGCATCCCAACTTGTTTTTGCGATTGGTAATGCTTACCCACAATTTAGTTTCAAATTAACCACCGATGGATCTCGTTATAAACTGTGGCGTAGAATATTTACTGATGTCTGTAAAGGTGCGAAAGTCATGGGTCACATAAATGGAAAATCAAAACCCACTAGTACTGATGATGAGGATTGGGAAGCCATAGATTCTCGTATTAAGTCCTGGTTTTATTCCACCTGTGAACCTCATTTACTCAATATTATCACCAAAGACAATTGCACTGCACATGACCTTTGGGAGGCTCTGGATGCTCATTTTTTGAACAATAAATTATCTCGTAGCCTTCAGCTTCAAACTCTTTTTCGCAACACTAAAAAGGGTGATCTTTCCATTACTGATTATTGTCACACCTTAAAAGATATCGCTGATTCTCTAGCTGATGTTGATACTAAAATTACTGATCAGGATCTTGTTTTGCAAATTCTCCAGAATTTACCCTCTTCCTACCAAAGTTTAATTGATGTTATCACTCATACTAAACCTTTTCCCTCCTTTCTTGAAGCCAAGAACATGTTACTTTTACATGAGTCACGAGAAGACCAACCTGAGCCTACCCTTGAACCCCAACCTTCCCTTAGCTCTGCACTTTATTCCTCGTCTGCTACTAATCATAATGGGAAAGGGAAACATAAAAATAATCGGGGAAACAAAAACATGGGTCGGGTTGCATCTAAGGGTAACACGGGAGGGGGGTCTTTTAATGGTCATGCTTCTTTTACAGGTAATTCTCGAGACGCAGGTCAGTCAAGTGCTCCACCGGCTTTCAACGCTCAGCTCCTTCAACTTCTTCAAAATGCCTTGCATCAACAATCTCAGGCGTCTCAGCATGGAGGCAACTATCGTCAGCAACTCCCAAATCATACAGGGACACACCCTCCAGCTGCTCTATACGCCGCGCCTCCTCAAGTCTCTCCCGCTCCGGCTGCTCCGCCTCAATTCACTGATCTAGCATCCCTCTTCAGCTCGATGTCCATTCAGCAACCACAACAGAATCCGGATAACAACCACTACATGGATACTGGTGCAAGCTCCCACATGTCCTTCAACCAAGGTAACCTTCTATCTCTTAAACCTTGTGGCAAGTCAAAAGTAATCATGGTTGGTAATGGTGCTCTACTTCCGGTTTCTTGTACTGGTGATACATTTCTTCCCTTATCACAAAACACTTTGGCACTGAAAAATGTACTTGTTTCTGATCATATGGTTAAGAATCTTATTTCTGTGCGCAAATTCACTCTTGATAACTGGGTTTCTGTTGAATTTGATCCTTTTGGTTTCTCCATAAAGGATCTTAATACAGGACGCCTTCTTCACCGTTCTAATAGTACTGGTGATCTCTATCCTGTCCTTCAGCCTTCTCCGTCATCTGAGTCATCCGCCACTGCCATGGTCTCTTTGTCGCCTCATGTGTGGCATCGCCGTCTTGGACATCCGGGCAGTTCTACTTTTAATTTTTTACGTTCTCGTAAATTTATTTCTTGTTCCAACGCAATGTTACCTACATGTCACGCTTGTCAATTAGGAAAACATTGTCGTTTGTCTTTTTCCAAGTCTACAACTAAGACTTCAAGAATTTTTGAATTGATTCATTCGGATTTATGGACATCCCCTGTATCCAGTTTGAGTGGTTTTAAATACTATATACTTTTTTTGGATGATTATTCTCACTTTTTATGGGTGTTCCCTCTGCGTGCCAAATCTGATGTATTTCATGTGTTCACCATTTTTCGTGCTTATGTTACAAACCAGTTTAAAACCACCATACAATCATTTCAGTGTGATAATGGACGAGAATTTAATAATAATAATTTGCTTGAACTTTTTCAAAAACATGGAATTAAAGTTCGATTCTCTTGTCCTTACACATCGCAACAAAATGGTAAAGCTGAACGTGTCATTCGCACAATTAACAATGTGGTCCGCACTCTTCTGTTTCAAGCATCTCTTCCCCCTAAATTCTGGGTTGAAGCTCTCCACATGTCTGTTCATCTTCTGAATATTCTTCCTACCACCACTTTAGACTCTAAGACACCCTGTGAGATACTATACGGTACTTTTCCGATATTCACTCACTTACGTGTTTTTGGATGCCTCTGTTATCCCAATCTCTCCTCTACAGCCCCAAACAAGCTCTCTCCTCGATCCACAGCTTGTGTTTACCTGGGTCCCTCCTCGTGCCATCGGGGTCATCGATCCTATGATCTCGTCACTCACCGTATTATTATCTCTCGCCACGTGATTTTTGATGAAGATCATTTTCCCTATGCATCGTTCAATGCTCCACCCTCTCCCTCTGAGTATGATGTGTTTTCTGATGATGTCACCACGCCCTCTTTGATAACGAATGAACACATTGCATCCTCCTCCACCACTCCCTCTTCTCCTCCTTCTACCTCGCCTACCTCGAGTGATACGCCCATCACAAATGATGAGGCACCTACAGTCGATAACCAACCACAATCGTCTGATGCTCCTCACTCTCCGCACAGTACCTCTGTGCAACCTGCTCCTGTAGCCACCACTTCTCCCCCTCATCCGGACCCTACCTCCACCCATCCAATGACGACTCGCTCGCGTACCGGCAGTCTCAAACCTCGTCACATCTTTAATCTTTCCGCAGTTGACTCTCTCTCCCCAATTCCCAAGTCTTCTACTCAGGCGATCCGAGATCCCAACTGGAAGGCAGCCATGGACGCTGAAATGTCTGCTCTTCTCTCCAATCACACGTGGGATCTTGTTCCCCGTCCACCAAAAGTCAACATTGTTGGCTGTCGTTGGTTATATCGTCATAAGTTCGATAGTCAGGGTCGCCTTGAGCGTTACAAAGGCCGTCTGGTGGCTCAAGGTTTTTCTCAAATGCCTGGTTTTGACTATGACGAAACTTTCAGCCCTGTTGTCAAACCAGTTACTGTCAGAATGGTCCTAAGCATTGCTCTCTCCCTAAACTGGCCAATTCATCAACTTGACGTTAAAAATGCTTTTCTCAACGGTGAATTATCCGAGGAAGTCTATATGAAACAACCTCCTGGCTATGTTCATTCCTCCTTCCCACAGCATGTCTGTCGCCTTCGAAAAGCCCTGTATGGTCTCAAACAGGCTCCCCGCGCCTGGTTTCATCGATTTGCTGTCTTCATCACTTCTCTCGGCTTCCATTCAAGCAAATCTGACAGTTCTCTCTTTGTTTATCATCATGGTCGTGATACAATCTACCTTCTATTGTATGTAGACGATATCATTCTGACCGCTTCCTCCCAATCTCTGGTCAATCATGTCATCTCTCGTCTCTCGTCTGAGTTCAAAATGACTGATCTTGGCGCTCTCTCCTTCTTTCTAGGGGTCTCCGCTATACGCTCATCTTCGGGCCTTTTTCTGTCTCAGACAGTTTTTGCCCAAGAAATCATCTCTCGTGCTGGCATGGACACTTGTCATCCTTGCTCATCACCGGCTGAGACAAAGTCCAAACTACCCTCCTCTGGCAAACCAGTCGATGATCCGACTCTCTATCGGAGTCTTGCGGGTGCTTTACAGTACCTCACGATCACTCGTCCGGAAATCGCTTATGCTGTACAGCAAATATGTCTGTATATGCACGATCCTCGCCAACCACATCTGAATGCCCTCAAACGCATTCTTCGTTATGTGAAGGGTACCCTCACTCATGGTCTTTTTCTCCGCCCTTCCACTGTTAATCGTTTGGTCTGTTATACTGACGCTGATTGGGCTGGTTGTCCTGAAACACGCCGGTCCACCTCTGGGTTCTGCATCTTCCTAGGTGACAATCTTGTGTCTTGGTCCTCTAAACGCCAACATGTTGTGTCCCGTTCAAGTGCCGAAGCTGAATATCGTGGTATTGCTAACGTTGTTGCCGAATCTGCCTGGCTTCGTAATCTTTTGATTGAGTTACATCTACCTCTTTCACGTGCCACAGTTGTTTTTTGTGATAATGTAAGTGTCATGTATTTAACTAATAACCCAGTACAGCATCAAAGAACCAAACATGTGGAACTTGACTTACACTTTGTAAGAGAACGTGTTGCTTTGGGGCAAGTGCGTGTGTCGCATGTGCCCTCATCTCATCAGTTAGTAGATATATTTACTAAAGGTCTTCCTACACAGCTGTTTTTACAATTTAAGTCCAGTCTTAGCATTAGTCCTCCTCCAGCTGCGACTGAGGGGGGTGTGTTAAATAATGTATAGTGTAGGGGTCTCCATTGTAATTATGTAATCTATTTATATGAGATGAATACAACACACCCATTCACGGTTTCCACATATTATAACAGAGAGCACTATGAGTTGTCCAGCTCGTTTGAAGGAAAAAAGTTAGTATATTCGGAGTAGTTTTGGAAAAAATCAAAGAAGTGATATAACTTTTTTGAAAGTCCTATAGAAGATAGGTTGTAATGATTTGAAAGGTTCAACATAGGTTAGAGAGATTTCGATGTTGAAACAGATAGAGGGCCCTTGGTAGCTATTGTGGACGGTCCATTACAATATTGGACAAACTGGAATCCGCAACAACGGTGAATCCATGACATGGATTAATAACATTTAAGTATGATTAAACTGTAAAATTATTACTTTATAGAAGAGTTTAATATGAATAATAAACCAATATGTTTTCATGTTTTTTGTGGTTTCATCTATTCATGTTATTTTTTTTAAGAAAGTCCACAAGTTAATGTTTACATTTAGATTTTCAAAAATGTTTTGTTTTTCTTCATAATCGACCCTGTATTTTTCCACAAGAAACCGACATGTTCTCACTTTTTTGTCCTGAAAAGTCCTAAAACTTGAACACTTTTGTGAGGGAAAAAAATTTCCAAAAATCACAAACAAACAAATAATTTGAGGATCTTATTCTTAAAAATATCACGGAGAGACTAGACTGCAAAAACATGAAAAAAAATATTGGTTTTTTTTTTTCTTCATATTAAACTCTTTATAAGTTAACATATGATTCAGTGATATATTGAATATACCAATAACCAACTTCATGTTGTGAAGAACGAATTAAATATTTTCACCCGTAAGAATAACTTCACAATTGAAGTTTTAAATCACTTGAAATAAATTTTTAGTTCCTCTAAAAATTCAGACTTCAAGTCATTGGTACTTTTCAAAACAATCATCTACAATACTAGTAGAACATTATAACTAATTAGATGTAAGCATTTGGTACATCTATCAGGTGTTGATTTAAAAAGAAATATCTCGTTTCGATGCATGTGGTATCATCACTTTTTGAATCGAGGTTCAACATTATTAATTTATAGAATCGAAAAAACAATAACAGAACAGTACCAAATTCAATTTCAATGCAACCGACTTGGATTATAACATCCAGTTCTCGACTAATTTTAGGTCTCTTCTGAAATTGGTTTGATCCGATTTCTGATTTGTTGGTTAGAAAATTCCAAAACGAGATAACCAAACCGAAATATACATGTAATAATTTATAATATTATATATACATATACATATATATATATATATATATATATAGAGAGAGAGAGAGAGAGAGAGAGAGAGAGAGGGAAGTTCAATGAAAAACCACCATGCACCTGAAAACTTGTGAAAACCGCACTGCACCACCACAAATGCATCAAATTCCCCGCGTGATGCATCAAAATCCCGCGTGATGCATCAAAACCTCGCGTGATGCATCACCTTATTTATGATCATGTCACCGCGTTTTTTTTTAAATGCACCAAATCGGACGGTATTCGTAGGTTTCCATAGTTTTCAGGTGCATAGTGGTTTTCCATTGAACCCACCCCTATATATATATATATATATATATATATATATATATATATATATATATATATATATATATATATATATATATATATATATGTATATATATATATATATATATATATATATATATATATATATATATATATATATATATATATATACATATATACATATATATATATATATATATATATATACATATATACATATATATGTATACATATATATATATATATATATATATATATAGAGGGAGATTCAACGGAAAACCACCATGCACCTGAAAATTTGTGAAAACCGCACTGCACCAACACAAATGCATCAAATTTCCCGCGTGATGCATCACCTTATTTACGATCATGCCACCGCGTTTTTCATGAAATGCAATCGGACGGTCTACGTAGGTTTCCATAGTTTTCAGGTGTATAGTGGTTTTCCATTGAACTCACCCCTATATATATACATATATATATATATATATATATATATATATATATAGGGTCGAGATCCATGGGGTACCATGTTAGACTGGGGAACCGGAGTCCGGTAATGTTTGGTTACAATAACAAAAGGGTAGTATAGTCGATTTTAGTTTATTCTAATTTAGAGATGATAATTATTGATTTGCTAAATCCCTTAAATTTAGGGATATGATACGTTTCCTTCCTGATAAACACCTCCTATCGCCATCTTCATAAAAAAAAAACCCATCTTGCTTCCTCCCTCCCTGGTCGCATATTCTGGAAGCCTCATTCTTGATCGGAGCATTTTTTTCTAATTAAATCCAATCAAACTGAAATCGATGGATGGAGAGGCACATTGCGATGCTCAAATGGATCCGACAATGCTTCCTTGTGAACATGTTCAACCAGACTTGTGCAACAACGGTTATTTTAACTTTAATCAATCTGTTCAGGGAGTTTTTGGTTTTTTATGGGATTTTCAACATGATCGTTCAATATTTATGAATCGATAATGTGTTCAGACTTATTGAACACGTTCAATTGTTTTGTGATTTATTGAACATGTTCAATTAGGATAATGAACATGTGCATTATAACGTGCACTGATTTTTATAACATTTTTTGCTCAATTTGAGTTCAAATATACATATCCAGTATTGAAAAAAAAAAAAAAGCAAAAAATGCCACTGAACAAGTTCAACAGAAAGGGGATTGCATTTAAAACCTTGTTTGAGGATTTTGAACATGTGCAGTTAGTGTTCATATATGTATTAAAACACAAGTAACATGTGTATTACTTAAATTCTGAAAATACATATGTGCAGAACTTGAATTAGGTAAACATTTTAATTTGCATTACAGTCGTATAACATATTGAACGTGTGTAATGTTGAATCTAAGTGTTGTATTGAACATGTGCAATTATATAAATCTTGAGATAGTCTGTGAACCTGTTCACTAAATAGCATTGTTCAATACTTTGAATAACATGTGCAATAAGGATTTTGAACATGTGCATTTAAACCATAATGGGAAACCAGTTTGAAAACACAACTTTATTTGAAATATGGAAAAACATGAGTTACTGAACATGTGCAAAATACAGTGAAAGTAGGACTAGTTTACAATAAAAGAATAGAGAATATATTGAACTGTGACACCCTTGCCACAACAACCACCAATTACAAAACACCCAGGATTAATCACCAACATAACATTACATAATGATCTGATAACCTAATATAAGTGCGGAAGCATTAAAATACATAAATAAAGTAGTGCAATAGTGTCAAACACCCTACAGTGCTATAAGGTACCAAGTCTAAGTCTACACACCAATTACAATTATTACAATCATCCAGAATATATTACAACATTGTCTCATAACATAATTACCGATTAAATAGTACCAAGTCTCCCAAATCTTCCCAAATGACCTAACTAGAAGGTCCGGCAGTAGACTTTCCCTTTCCTGTAAAAATACAACAACTGAGGTATAAGCAAAGGCTTAGTGAATACAAAGATTACGCATTTTATAAATTTTTATGAAGCCCAAGGATAACACAGATGACCAACATCGGATATCCTCTTCGTACACAAAGTACGGACCAGAGCCGCAGCCCCTTCGAGCCCACAGCTCGGCATTTAAACATACCATCTGAGACAAATGTACGATCGGGGATGACATACTGCCTACCGGGCCTAGGAGGGATCAGCTCCAGGTCATATAGCACAGTAACATCAGAGTAATCGATGCGACCCACCGGTCCATCTCTAGATGCACAACAATCGAACGGACATGCAACAAGTAAGAATGTGCATCTAAATCTACGCAAGTTAGTAAAATTCCAAACAAATCATGAAGCAACATGTCTCAGCAGGCAAAGCTTAACATAAAACAGATATAAACATGCGAAATCTACTGTACTCACAGTGGGTGCGTAATTTAACTTTTAATCGATATTATTTCTCCTCGGGCTTTCAACCGGATCCACCAAGTACCCCACTGTGGGTTAAACAACACCACAAGGGACCTGTTAAGTTAGTTACAACAATACCTCGTGTCAATAACCGTTTAAATTCATAAAACCAAACTTTATAAGTTTTGCAATATTTTTCCCATTTCGGGTCCATGTCTAAATTCAAACCATAACTAAGTTTGAACCCATTTCAAGTTCACACCTTGTCCTTTGTATAACTCATGTCCTTTTATGTATTGTTTATGAGTTTCATTCAAAATACTCGAGTTTAGAGAGTAGAATTCTCAATTTAGGCATTAAACTCGAATTTAATGGGTTAGATTCGAACCCACCATCAATTCTAATGATTAGTCTTTGGCAGTTTTGTAACGAAATCCATAGTAATGTGTTCCCACTTCCATTCCGGAATGGGAAGCGGTTGCATACTGCCGTATGGTTGCTGATGTTCGGCTTTCACCAGCCGACAAGTTCTACATCGTTCAACATACTGGCCGATATCCTTCTTCAATCCCGGCCACCAAAAATCTGCCTTTAAGTCATGGTACATCTTTGTGCTCCCGGGATGTACAGAATATTTTGATTGATGCGCTTCTTCGACAATCACATTCCTCATACCACCATATTTCGGCACCCAAATTCTTCCGTACACACCTTTTAAACCAGACTCGCTCGTTTCCATATTCTTTAGTTGTATCCTAACATCCTCAGCACCAATATTCTCATCTTTCAAGGCTTCCTCCTGAGCGGCCTTGACATCATCTATAATAGTAGACGTTAACATAGTAGATGTCATCATATAGCAGCAATCCTTAGCATAAGCTTTCCGGCTCAAGGCATCGGCTACTACATTAGCCTTTCTGGGATGGTACAGTATCTCATAATCGTAGTCTTTAATAAGCTCCATAGACCTACGTTGTCTCATATTAAGTTCCTTCTGATTAAAGATATACTTCAAGCTTTTATGGTCCGTGTAAAGTTGACACTTAGTACCGTATAGGTAGTGCCTCCATAACTTCAAAGCAAATGTTACCGCACTTAACTCGAGATCATGAGTCGAATAATTCTTCTCATGCTGCTTCAACTGTCTTGAAGCATACGCTATAACCTTCCCACGCTGCATTAGTACAGCGCCTAACCCTAACCTCGAAGCATCAGTATAAACCACAAAATCGTCATTGCCTTCCGGTAAGGCAAGTATCGGAGCCTCGCTTAACGCTTTCTTCAGAACCTCAAATGCTTCTTGATGTATGGTTTCCCAAACAAATGGTGCATTCTTCTTTGTTATTGTAGTCAGGGGAACTGCAATCTTTGAGAAATCCTTAATAAATCTCCGATAATACCCTGCCAACCCCAGAAAACTTCTAACCTCAGTAGCCGAACACGGCGGTTCCCAGTTCTTTATCGCTTCTACCTTAGCTGGATCTACCGAAATCCCAGCTCCAGAAATCACATGTCCTAAAAACTGAATCTGTTGCAGCATACAACCTTTCTTTTCTTAACAACTCTAACAGTTCCTTTAAATGTTCAGCATGCTCAGCCTCAGACTTAGAGTATACCAGAATGTCATCAATAAACACTATCACCGATTTGTCCAACATCGGTCTACAAACCCTATTCATTAAGTCCATAAAGACAGCCGGGGCGTTAGTTAACCCAAAAGGCATGACCAGAAACTCGTAATGCCCATACCGAGTTCTGAAAGCTGTCTTCGGTACATCTTCTTCTCTTACTTTCAACTGATGGTATCCCGACCTCAAGTCGATCTTAGAAAAGACACAAGCCCCGTGTAAGTGATCAAACAAGTCATCTATCCGTGGCAACGAATACTTGTTCTTAATAGTCAACTTATTCAGCTCCCGGTAATCTATGCACATCCTCATCGTGTCGTCCTTCTTTTTAACAAACAATACCGGAGCTCCCCACGGCGATGAACTCGGCCGAATGAAGCCCTTGTCCAACAACTCTTGAAGTTGTGTCATCATCTCTTTCATCTCAGTTGGGGCAAGGCGATAAGGAGAACGAGCTACCGGTGCAGCTCCAGGGATCAAGTCAATTTTAAATTCCACTTGTCTCTCAGGCGGCACGCCAGACAAGTCTTCCGGAAACACATCCGGGAATTGTGAAACAACCGGCACATCGGCCAAAGTCCTCTTCTCAGCCTTAGCATCAATCGCATATGCTAAGTAAACATCACACCCCTTTGCAACAAGCTTTCGAGCTTTTGCAATGGTCAACAAACACAAATCCCCGCTTCTCCTATCCCCGTAAATACAAATCTCACGCCCCTCCGGAGTAGTTATCTTTATCATTCGGCTCTTACACACTATATGGGCTTCATTCTCAATCAACCAGTCCATCCCGACTATCACGTCAAACTCACTGAACTCTATAGGGATCAGGTCCAAGTTGAAGACTACATCTTCAATTACTAACGTGCAGTTACGGTATACGTGATCTACCTTGACTAGAGTGTTGCTAGCAGGAACTATGTCAAGAACAGCAGATAATCTAGATAGTGGCATGGCAAGTCTTTGTGCAAACATAGTAGAAACAAATGATCTATTGGCACCCGAATCAAATACAACTCGTGCTGGCATAGATTTAACTATGAACGTACCCGTAACGACCTCCGGATTTTCCCTTGCCTCCTCTGTGGTTATCTAAAAAGCACGAGCCGGTGCCCTCTGTGACTGACCTCGGCGGTTAACTGAACCACCACTCAAACCTCCAGAAGATCGTGTTGATGATGGAGCAGCAGCTGTTGGAGCATTCTTCCTACAGTTTCTACTATAGTGTCCCCACACCCCACACTTATAGCAAGCATCACCTTTCCTTGGGCATTCACTCTGAAAATGACCCAACTCCCCACAGCAAAAACAAGCGCGTCCGTTAGTACACTTGCCAAAATGCTCCATATGACATTTATTGCAATACTGCGGCTCAGTGTTGATGGAATAAGCTCGAGCACGACCACGATCAGAAGAACCAGACGGTCGGTGAAAAGACTGCTGTGATGAGTACTATGAAGACCGGGAAGATCCCGAGTATCCTCCCTCCCGTTGGCACTTCGGCGGTGACGGCTGTGTTGGGTTGGTGGAAGCAGCAGCGGACCCAATGGAATAACCCGACATGATCGGAATCTGTTCTACATTTCTGGCAGCCTCAAGTAAGCCAGCAAATGTAGGGTAGCGGACGTTGCTCATAACCCTTCTTATCTCAATATCCAGACCAGCCTCGAACCTGGTCACCTTCCTTTCTTCAGTATCAACTTGATGAGGCGCAAACAAACTTAGCCTCGTGAACTCCACAGCATACTGGGACACAGTCTTAGTCCCCTGCATCAGTGCCATAAACTTTGCTTCCAACCTCCGGCGCTCATCAACCGGACAGTACTGCTGAGTGAATAGGTCCTTGAACTCAGCCCAAGTCATAACAGAAACCTTCTCCAATGTCAACGCATTCACCATTGCGTTCCCCCACATGATTGCATCATTCGTGAACATAGCAGTTGCATAACGAACCATGTCCTTCTCAGCACAATCGTTGATTCGGAATGTTCGTTCAGTTGCTGTTATCCATTCAAGTGCGGCAACAGCATCTCCTAGTCCATTAAATTCCACGGCCCCATTTCCTTTGAAGTCCTTGAAACGACAACCCCTGGGTTTGTTAGACGACCTAATGTTGTCATCTCGTTCCTCGTTGTTACCCCCTTCCTTCTCTTTATTCTTTCTCTTATCCTCTCTTCTCTTAGCATCGGCCTCATCTCGAGCCCGAAACTGATCCTAAATCATTTTGTTCTGCTCAGCCATCATGGCTAGCATCATCTCTCGGGTTTCTTCCGGTGTCATTCCTCCTCCAGACATGTTCTGAAAATATAAACATATAACTTGTTTAGTAACATGTCATCAATTTAAAGACACCACTCATTTGTCCCGTATGATAGTCAATCTCTTATAATTACTAGATCGTAACCTATCTTAGTTCAGATCATTACTTAAACCACTACATATCATTACCTAATGTTTGAGATCAAGACCTCACGGACATTTGAATCTCAAACTACTGCTCTGATACCATCTCGTGTGACACCCTTGCCACAACAACCACCAATTACAAAACACCCAGGATTAATCACCAACATAACATTACATAATGATCTGATAACCTAATATAAGTGCGGAAGCATTAAAATACATAAATAAAGTAGTGCAACAGTGTCAAACACCCTACAGTGCTATAAGGTACCAAGTCTAAGTCTACACACCCATTACAATTATTACAATCATCCAGAATATATTACAACATTGTCTCATAACATAATTACCGATTAAATAGTACCAAGTCTTCCAAATCTTCCCAAATGACCTAACTAGAAGGTCCGACAGTAGACTTTCCCTTTCCTGTAAAAATACAACAACTGAGGTATAATAAAAGGCTTAGTGAATACAAAGATTACGCATTTTATAAATTTTTATGAAGCCCAAGGATAACACAGATGACCAACATCGGATATCCTCTTCGTACACAAAGTACGGACCAGAGCCGCAGCCCCTTCGAGCCCACAGCTCGGCATTTAAACATACCATCTGAGACAAATGTACGATCGGGGATGACATACTGCCTACCGGGCCTAGGAGGGATCAGCTCCAGGTCATATAGCACAGTAACATCAGAGTAATCGATGCGACCCACCGGTCCATCTCTAGATGCACAACAATCGAACGGACATGCAACAAGTAAGAATGTGCATCTAAATCTACGCAAGTTAGTAGAATTCCAAACAAATCATGAAGCAACAGGTCTCAGCAGGCAAAGCTTAACATAAAACAGATATAAACATGCGAAATCTACTGTACTCACAGTGGGTGCGTAATTTAACTTTAAACGATATTATTTCTCCTCGGGCTTTCAACCGGATCCACCAAGTACCCCACTGTGGGTTAAACAACACCACAAGGGACCTGTTAAGTTAGTTACAACAATACCTCGTGTCAATAACCGTTTAAATTCATAAAACCAAACTTTATAAGTTTTGCAATATTTTTCCCATTTCGGGTCCATGTATAAATTCAAACCATAACTAAGTTTGAACCCATTTCAAGTTTACACCTTGTCCTTGTATAACTCATGTCATTTTATGTATTGTTTATGAGTTTCATTCAAAATACTCGAGTTTAGAGAGTAGAATTCTCAATTTTAGGCATTAAACTCGAATTTAATAGGTTAGATTCGAACCCACCATCAATTCTGATGATTAGATTCGAATCCATTGGTAGATTCGAACCTATGTTCGAATTTAGGGGTAGATTCGAAACCCCCCCCCCCCCCTTCGAATCTAGTGACACACTCGAAAACACACTCGAATCTAGTACCAAAATCGAGTTTGTTCTTGCATTTCGACTGTGTTCTTGGCATTTTCGAGTTTGTTCATCTTACAACTTAAAAATATACACTTCTAAGCCTCAAATCACCGATATTATCAAGTATGATGCCTAGATTCGATTCTATTATGCATATACTATCATATTCTTGCAATATTTCAAGCAAAACAAGCTCCAATTCACACAAAACAACAGATTCGAATTCTAGTTTTTCAAAACCGAAATAAACAACTTAAAAAGGGTCGATTCTTACCTCAATTCGTACGAAATCAGAAATCCAATTGCAGATTGTTGTAGTACTCCTCGAGATCTTTCCGATGACGTATAATTCTCGATAATCGGCCGGTCGGTTTGTGAGATATCTTAGAGAGATGTAGAGAGAAAAATTCTAGAGAGAGAAACTAGAGAGAGAGTGCATATGGAAAATGAATGTCTTTATCTTTTTTTATTCCCATTTTCACCATTTTGCACATTTCACCCCTTGACTTAACCGGTTCCATAAAATACTGATTTATTCTTAAAATTATCATTAATAACTTTTAAATTCATAATACTCCATAACAATGATTCCGGGTTCAAATTTTCTTAAAATAGCAACAAACTTTTCTAAATCCCAAATACATAATAATTGCTCAAATTTCAACTTATATATATATATATATATATATATATATTTTCCCACTTAATTAACCAAAATACAATAAAATAAATCTGAGGATGTTACATGAACATATGCATTAAAATATTAAAAGATAATCCATAAGGGAAAACCATTTCTAAAACACAGATTTATTTGAAATATGAAAAAACATCATTTACTGAACATGTGCAAAATACAGTGAAAACATGATTAGTGTACTAAAAAAGAATAGAGAATATATTGAATTTGTGCATTAAAATATGATATCATGAACATATGCAATATTATCATTCAACCATTGAGAAAACTAAAAAAAATTAATCAAAAGCATTTTGTCATACTATAATTCTAAATTAAGCGTCTAATGTGAAGGAATACACCATAAATCTATATTTTAACCATCAACTTCTGGTTCGCATACATACGCTCATGCTTTGTAAACTCAACAACTCTTTTTAAGCATTCTTTCTCTGACTTCTTCAACATGTCATGGTAATCAGCTTCCTCCAAGACATCATCTCTTCGGTTGTTCATGGTGTGCAACAGAATCTTAGTAAACAAGCATATAATTGAAACATATGTAGTATAGGGAATTGCAATGAGTAAACAAGCATATAATTGATTACACACTCAGAACTGCTCAATTGAACATGTGCAGTAAGGGGCTGCTGCTACAATTTCCATACAAATACAGAACTGATCTGTGACACCCTTGCCACAACAACCACCAATTACAATACACCCAGGATTAATCATCAACATGCAATAACATAATGATCTGATAACCTAAATTAAGTGCGGAAGCATTAAAATATATAAGTAAAGTAGTGCAACAGTGTCAAACACCCTACAGTGCTATAGGGTACCAAGTCTAAGTCTACACACCCATTACAATTATTACAATCATCCAGAATATATTACAACATTGTCTCATAACATAAATTACCGATGAAATAGTACCAAGTCTTCCGAATCTTCCCAAATGACCTAACTAGAAGGTCCGGCAGCTGATTTACCCTTTCCTGTAAAAATAAAGACAACTGAGGGGTAAGCGAATGCTTAGTGAATACACAGATTTACACATTTTATAAATCCTTATGATGCCCACAAGAGTAGCACCGACGACACACGTCGTGCACTCTCCACGTACACAAAGTACGACACACATGAGTCGTCGCTCTTACGAGCCCAAAGCTCGGCCTTTTAAACATACTAACTGAGACAGACATAACATCGGGGATGACATACTGCCTACCGGACCTGGAGGGATCAGCTCCAGCGTCATATAGAGCAGTAACATCAGAGTAACAGATGCGACCCACCGGTCCATCGTTAGATGCACAACAAACGAACAGACATGCATCAAATAAGAATGTGCATCTAAATCTACGCAAGTTAGTAGAATTCCAAACGAAAAATGAAGCAACATGTCTCAGCAGGCAATAGCAATCATAAAGCAGATATAAACATGCGAAATCATATGTACTCACCGTGGGTGCGTAATTAAATGTTAACCAAAATTATTTCTCCGCGGGCTTTCAACCGGATCCACCAAGTACCCCACTGTAGGTTAAACAACACCACAAGGGACCTGTTATATTAATTATAACAATATCACGAGTCAAAAACCGTTTAAATTTATAAGACCATGTTTTGTAAGTTTTGCAATATTTTTCCCCATCTTGGTCTATTGTCCATATTCATAATACAATTAAGTTGAACCCTTTTCAAGTTTACATCTTGTCCTTTGTATAACTCATGTCATTTTATGTGTTGTTTATGAGTTTCATTCAAAATACTTGAGTTTAGAGAGTAGATTTCTTAATTTTAGGCATTAAACTCGAATTTAATGGGTTAGATTCGAACCCACCATCAAATATGATGATTAGATTCGAACCATATGACAGATTCGAACCTTATGCTCGAGTTTAGGTTAGATTCGAACCAACACCCTTCGAATCTAGTGTTACACACTCGAATCTAGTATCATAATCGAGTTTGTTCTTGCATTTCGACTCTGTTCTTGGTATTTTCGAGTTTGTTCATCCTTATAACTTAAATCCTTCATTCTAAGGCCTAAAATCACTGATATATCATGTATGATGTCTAGTTTCGATTCTATTATGCATATACTATCATATTCTTGCAATATTTCAAGCAAAACAAGCTCCAATTTACATAAAATGACAGATTCGAAATTCTAGTTCTTCAAAACCGAAACAACAAACTTAAAAGAGTCGATTCTTACCTCAATTCGTATGAAATCATAAATCCGTTTGCAGATTGTTGTAGTACTCCTCGAGATCTTTCCGATGACGTATAATTCTTGATAATCGGACGGTCGGTTTGTGAGATATCTTAGAGAGATGTAGAGAGAAAATTTCTTGGAGAGAGAGAGTAGAGAGAGAGTGAACTAGAGAAAATGAGAGGTTTTTGACCATTTTATTCCCATTTTCACCATTTTGCACTTTTCACCTCTCGACTTAACCGGTTCCATAAAATACTGATTTACTCTTAAAATTTCTTAATACTCCATAACAATGATTCCGAGTTCAATTTTTTTCTTAAAATAGCAACAAACTTTCTAAATATCCAAAATACATAATAATCGCTCAATTTCAACTTAAATATATATTTTTCCACTTAATTAACCAAAATACAATAAAATAAATCCGAGGATGTTACATGATCAATTGAACATGTGCAATAAGGGGCTGCTACTACAATTTTCATACAAACACAGTAACTGCTCAATTGAACATGTGCAGTAAGGGGCTGTTGCTCCAATTTCCATACAAACACAGAACTGATCAACTGAACATGTGCAGTAAGGAGCTGCTGCTACAATTTCCATACAAACACATAACTGCTCAATTGATTACACACTCAGTTTTGGTTTGCTGTCGGGTTCCTGTTGTTGTTTCTCTATGCTTTCCCAGCCAGATTGATACACACAGACAACTTAGTATAATTTTACATGTTAATGTTGAAGTGTTGCTGCTGTGATTTAAACAAGTTTGTTTTTCAACTCACACTACTCCAAGAATTGGCAAACCTCGGATTCTTAATACACTCCTATAAACACACTTAGATTATACATGTTGATTAATCAACAACACTAAATTGAACCAGGACCAATCTGAAGGCTATGGCCTTCTGAGTTACTGGAAAATGAATTCAATTCTCAAATTAGGCTTCAATTTTGGTAGTATCATCAAATAAGCATCAACCCATTAAGAACATGCATGTAGTTGTTTTGGTGATTGAAACTAATATTGATTATCAATTTAGAGAAGTTGTTAGCTTAATGAACACCAAAACACATTTTGATAATAAAACTACATGGAATTCTTGTTGTTTGTTGCTAGGTTTGATGACTTCAAACACAAAACATTAAAATATCTTTCATATTGCATATTGCACATGTGCAAAAGGGGCAAAACGTATATATATATATATATATATATATATATATATATATATATATATATATATATATATATATATATATATATATATATATATATATATATATATATAAACGATTGCATATAAAATGCATTCAAAACCGTTATAAGGAATTGCATATAAAGACATTCAAACAATGAAAATAAGGAATTGCAATGAGTGAATAGGTGCAAAACCTAACTTTCATTCAAATTTCTTGAATATTGCACATGTGCAAAAGGGGCAAAACGTAAAAGACATTATAAGATTGCATATAAAACGTATTCAAAACCTAATATAAGGCATTAAATGTAAAGACATTCAAACACCAAAAATAAGGAATTCCAATAAGTGAACAAATGCAAACCCTAACACGTTCATTCAAATATCTTGCATATTGCACATGTGCAAAATGGATTGCATGATGTAAAACGAAAATGGGTATAGAACAAAAGGAGTTCCAGCTGAATTTTTTAATTGTTGAGTCGTTGAAACAACAAATGAAACGGAACTGAAGGGTATGCATTCGATTTTGAAGAAAACGACTTCACATAATCAAACGAAAATATATGAAGCTTACCTTTTATCGATTCAAAATTGTACCCTCACTGGAATTCCTCAGAGATGAGACGAAGACGAATGACCAACTGGAGTTTGGAGCGGAAGAAATCTTAAAATCGGAAATAATGGTGGGTATTGGGTAATTGCTGAAATGGGAGCGGGAGGGAGGATAACAGAATGAGAAATTTTTGGGATATATGAATATTTGATTCTCATTTAAACCTTTTCATTCTCATATTACCCCTTAAAGCAAATCGACGTGGGTATAATTTAGGCAGGGTTTTATATATTAAAAAATCATTTTAATGCAAAAATGGTTGGCTGTGAACGGTACCCCAGTACCCCAGTCTAACATTGTACCCCATTGATCTTGTTAAGTTCCATGGAGTCCCATATTATATTGGAGTCCTGGAGTCCCATATTAAATGTACATGTACATTACAATAAAATGTTTTATTTTATACAAAAGGATAATATACACATGTTCAAAAGTGCATTACAATTGACGAGTTCACATCATTTGAAGTTATAACGATAAAAAAAATTCTATATCATGCAAAATTATAATATTTAAACAATATGCACATGTGATCTGATGATGCACTTTGAACATGTGCATATTGTATTTTTGCATGAAATATAACATTTTTATCGTAATGAACTTCAAATTGTGTGAATTGTTCAACAGTAGTACACTTTTGAACATTTACATATTACAGTTTTGCATTAAATAAAATATTTTATTGTAATGAACATGTACATTTAATATGGACTCCAAGACTTCAATCTAATATGGAACTCCATGGAACTTTTATATATAGGAAAATTTGGAAGTTTAAAAAAACAGTTGAAAGTGGTTTGTTTGGCAGCAGGGGTAGGGTGCAATTGACGCAAGTGTGACGAGGGAAAAGCAGACACAATGGTGATCCATCAACTTCTGGGCTTTTATTTCTGAAACGACAGCGTTGCATGGCATGCGCGTGATGAAAGAACATACTCCATAGTCTTGTCGTCTTTGCCACGTGGGGACCGACCTGTCATGTTTTTTGCACACGTGAGTTGCCACCTAAGCAATCTATGAATGTTCCCATTATCCTTGGATTTATTTTAATGAAACAAGGTTGGTTAACTCGTCCGTTGTTGCGAGATCAATACCAAACAATATAAAATTTCTCGTTTTAAAAGTTGTTTGAACGAAAAAAAAATGTTACATTGAAATATAAATAAAATAATACAATCATGTATAATAATATGTGTGAATTTTTATAAAATACAATATTAAAGGTTGTAAAATAAAAACAAAAAATTTACATATCATATATAAAATAATATATAAAATAAAAATTATGGCCATCGCATACTTTTCTGCTTAATGAAGATGGTTTCGACGGTATTTATTTTAATTAAACGAGGTAGTTTAAATCGTTCATTGCTGCGAGATCAATACTAAATAATAAAAAACTTTATCATTTTAAAAATAATTTGGACGAAAAAAATGTTATGTTGAAATGTAGATAAAAATAATGCAATTATAATAATATATGTGAATTTTTATAAAATACTATATTAAAGATTATAACATGAAAACAAAATAGATACATATTATATATAAAATAAATATTAGTACAGTTTCATACTTACCTACATAATGAAGATATTTCTAACGATAATAAATTTTATATCGAAATGTAGATAAAATAATACGATCGTAATAATATATTCGAATTTTTATAAAACATAATATATCAAAAGTAGTTATAGAAAAACAAAAATGTTATATATTATATATAAAATAATAAAATAAGTTAACTGACTATGTCAACTTCAGCTTGAGCTGTGAGGTTCACTTTTTTAATGAATAATAACCTCGCGTCTGTAAATGATAATATTAATAATAACTCCATCATCAAATTATTTATATATCTTTCTTTCCAAAAGATGAAAATCTAAAAGTTCTTTTTTATGAATACTTATTTGAAAAATACATAACCATTATTGTTATATATTCAAACTCTAACGATTTCTTTTTATCTAATTCATTTTTAGATTATATTTTGATAAAAACAACATTTATGCCTATATATTATATGATTTATATTTTCACGTTTAGATTAGAAAATATCTTTTTGTTTATCTGATTTCCACAACCTAAAGTTCTATTATGAAAATACCAATTGGGCATTTATATATCCTAATACATATATAACATATAGATGACAAAATTTTATTGAGACTATGGTGTTATTTGTTTTTTAAAAGGTTAAATGTCCTAAGTTTGAAAACCATACTTGAAATTAAAAGGTGGTCATAAGATCTAGAAATCTGAAATTAAGAGGTGATCTTAAGATTGTTTGTTTCGTAATATGAAACATCTGAAAAATATTATTATAATATATTATATCTAATTAATTATATATTATAATTATTTAATTTATATAAAAAAATTTAAATTATAATAATTAATATGATAAATATTTTTAAATTTAAATTAATTGAACTTATATTTTAATCAACATCTCAAAAAAATAACTGAAATTATAATAATTAATATGATAAATAGTTTAGGGTTTGTAAACTAAGAATATGAAAAGACCTCTTAATTTTTTTTTCAAACCCAAGACTCTCTTAATATTAAGAGGTAAATTCAGATGTTCCAACCTTTTAATTCTGAAATTAAACAAACAATCTTAATTTATTGTAGATCTGAAGTTTAGACTTCAATCCCTTTTAAGAGACTCTTAATGAAAAATAAACAAGACCTAGGGGAGGCAAACCTGTCGACCGGTAGGGAGACTAAAGAGGTGCCGAGACTTGGACTCGGGATCCACAAGATAGATCCATCAATTATTATTTATGGTTCATGTAAAATATAAGAATTTGATTAATAGATATTAGTTTTTAAATATGTAATTAAAATTATTGTGAGAAAATATAGGTTACATTTTTTTTAATTTTTTATTTTGAAAATAATTAATTGAACTCTATTTTATTTTTAATAAACACATGATAGAGACGTTTTATAAAACCCAATTAATGCAATTAATGATAAATATTTTTGGACCATAATATCCAAGCTAATACTAACCAACATCACAAACGAGCATATCTAGAAATATTCTTGCATTCCTAGAAGTATAAAATCTTTGCTTTTTGTGTTTTTTAGGATCGAAATTTACTTTATATTTTGGATTATATCTTGAAAATTTTAATTGGAGGAGCCAAAATAAATCTATATTTCATTTTTAAGTTTTTAATACTAAATATTTTCAAGGCTACAAATGTAAAGTTCTTATTAAATTTACATAAAAAAAATAAATTGTTACCAAGAGTGACGTTAACTCTAATTTTGCGAAGTTGTCGATCATCGTCATAAACTTAGCCATTAATTAATTATTTTTGACTAAAAAAATACATGTAGTTTTTATCAGGTTACGAATAAACAATGCGAAAAAATTATTAAAGAAGTGAAATTTGAAGTGTGTTATTATAAGAAATAATTGCGTAAAAAACCTCAAACTTGTCAGTTTTTTTGTGATTAAAACCTCAAACCATTTTTCGTTGCATTGAAAACCCCAAACTTAACTAAAAATCAGTAAATAGATGTTTTATAAATGGGTAACCGGTTGAAACCGGTTATTAATCCTACCTGGACCGGTAAATAACTTACGTGAAATAAATTTTAATTGTTAAAACCGGTTGCTAAGTGTTACACATTATCTAAACCCCCGTTGATGATGTAATCGTTTAAATGACGTGTAACACTTGGCAACTGGTTTCAATAATTAAAATTTATTACATGTAGGTTATTTACCTGTCCACGTAGGATTAATAACGAGTTTCAACCAGTTACCAATCGATAAAACCTTGATTTACTGATTTTTAATTAGTTCGGAGTTTTTTATGCAACGAAAAATGATTTGAGGTTTTAATCACAAAAAAATGAACAAGTTTGGAGATTTTGAGCAATTATCCCTTATTATAATCATACATTACGTACAAAAATGAATCAATTCGTGACAATCAGCTTAACCTATTGAATTAGTTATGAATTGTTATAATCATGGAAAATACAGAAATTTGATTGCTTAATTGATAAAATACAAAATAAGTGAGAAAGTAAATTTTTTTAATGAATAAAATTAGAAGGAAATTATAATAAAAATGAATTTTAAAAAAACATGTTAGTATTTCTTGTAGTTAACCCATATTTATTTTATCTCCTCAAATACATTTTCTATTCATAAAACATGCTTAATTACAATAGAATAATGATGTGTTATGAAGAAATAATTTTTTTTTTCTTTTTTCTGTTTTTTTGTCAAAGACAACAACATTATTTACAACATGAAAATTTTGTTTTGTTTACAGTGAAATTTCATTTCATATATATATATTTTAAATATTTGATTCATATCATCTTCCTATAATACAATATAAATTTAACGTATGTATAAGTTAATAAAAAATGTATTGTAAAACTAAAAATTTATAGACATCATAATCTGAAAGTTAGAATATTTAAAAATATTTACATTTTACACATGATTAAAAAACCGGACCAAAAACCTGGACCGACCCAAAACCACTTTACAAACATTGAGTCGACTTTTGGTTTTCTCATTTTGCTGATTTCAGTTTTCGGTTTTTTATCGTGACCAGATTGAGCCGGTTTGGTTTAAATACTCATCACTCTCATATCATATGCACAATACTTGTATCATCCTAACAAGTGGGTTTCATTAAAAATAATGTGCGTCAGAATTATCAAATGAGACTCACTTAAAATATTTGAAGAGAGTATTATTATATGATTATTAGGTTATTACCCGCGTACTACACGAGTTGATATTATTAATTAGCATATATAAACATATAAAAAGTATAACATAATTATAAGATTTAAATAAAAAAGTAGATATATAGTTTCAAATCATAAACCGAAAAATACTTTCTTATAAACAACATTGGTTGTTTTGATGCTAACTCTACCTTCTTTATCTTAAATTAAAAATTTTAAACATTCTCTACATTTAACTCTAGAATGAGCAACATTTGCATAACAGAATCCCTTATTTGAAGGCTTTATTTTTAAAACATCTGCTAAATAATTCCATTTATAATTTAATATAATTCTTTTTATTCATTATTAACAGCAAAAAAAAAAAAAAATCATGTATACGTGACATATTATTGTTAGACCAAGTGACGTTCTAGTTAAGCGTCATATGACATCTAGTAATTCATTTAATAGAATAGATAGATGTAACATGACATGTGTATGATACATTTGAACGGTAGTATTATCGTTAACGCACTTATATAATTTTATTGTTTTTATCCATAACATTAGTAGGTTTCCTAATAAAGACTTTTTCAAACACTTGTGTGTTGAAAACGACAACAATCCCACCACAATAAGGAAACAATGTCGACCAAAGTGGACATATGAGATCCTAAATATTAGTTTGACTACTATTTTTGGTCAATTTTGTATGTTTTCAATTCATTTTTTTATATAAATATTGGTTTCCCTATTTTAACATAAAGTAGAAAACAATAAAAATATTAATGCATACTTATAAAAACAATATGATAAGAGTCATCAAAGTCAATAGCTCAAATGGTATAAGTTCATATGCATGATGTACAAGTCAAGTAAGCATGAAAAGACCATGTTGAAGCTATGTATTAAACTATGAGAGTTGAACAATGGAGGGGAGCATGTGATATTGGCTAGAAAAATGGAGGCAAACTTGGCCTACAAAACATATATATAGATATGCTTCAAAATTAAATTAATGGAATGTCTCTCTTTTAGGGTTTGTGTAAACACATAAAACATCATTTTTAATACACTTATATAATTAACTTAACTAATACGTACGTAATTACTCTATACTAGTTTATAACCCACATGTTATGTGAATATTTTAATAAATTTTATTTATATAAAACAAAATTGAACAATAATAAATTGATGTAAATAGTAGTTGTTTTTTATGATATTTTAAACTTTTATTTTCTAATTTAATAAAATGTAAATGATACAAATTGAGATTTCAGTTTATGTATAATATAATACTTAAATATTTTATTATAAATTAATATTTATAGATTAAAAAATATGGTAAAATGTGGAGGTGACACGTGACATTTGGTATTCTTTATTATACACACATTAGTTTTCCAAATATGTAATTCCACCCAACACTTTTAAGAGGTGTTTAGGTTGTAGAATTTTTTTGAAGGAATGAAATATGTCCAAAGATCTCAAAGATGGAAGGAATAGCATGAAATTAAATTATATTCATTGTTGTTTGGTTGCCAGGATTTAAATAGAATGGATCCTTGCTATTTTTCTGTACAATTTGTATTGTGGAGTAGGATTTGATGGGATAGGTAATGTAGGATTAGGTAGGGTGAGGCAGATGAGATGGGTAGGATGAGGTGACGATGTAGAAGCCAACCATTAACTTGTGAATAATCTCCCCCTTAATTCATAGTAGATGACAAATCTATATTAGCTTTTGTAACTATATTTGAAATCCTTGGCCACATTAGAATATGTCCAAACTATTGAAAAAATAAACACGTAAACAAAATTGGATCGTGGTAGCTTTGTAGTTGGAGATATAAAATCTATATAGTGGAGGTCCACGATCAAACACTATCATATATCTGTTATTGATTTATCTTCTTTATGTTTGTTGTGAGATCAGTCAGTAGAGCAAGGGGTAAACGACGGGTACCATTTCCCGAACCATAACCGGTACCGAACCGGTACCGGTACCGACCGATACCGAATTAATATATTCGGTTCAGTATTCGGTTTTTAAATTAGCTAAAATTCGGTATTGGTTACTCTCGGTTCGGTATTCGGTTTTTAAATTAGCTAAAATTCGGTATTCGGAACCGAACCGGCACCATATAAAATTATACGGTTCGGTATTCGGTTCTTTCAAAAAACTAATAACTCGGTTTCGGTATTTTCGGGTTCGGTTCGGTACGGTACCGAGCTCACCCCTAAGTAGAACCCTTTGAGGGTGGATTAATCTTGTTTTATAAGTAGGCCAACATTCCATCTCTTCATAACCCATTGGAAGCATCGGAGTTGGATTCCTACAACGTAGATGTACATTTTTTTTTTACATATACAAGGTATGTTGCTATCCAAATTACTGGTTTCCAAAAAAGGTACCATGCACCAAAGGACTTGGTGTGTTAAAGCTTCAAACGATGCTCTCGACGATATTGATCCCTTTACCCACCATTGATACATGCTTCCTAGTTTTACATGATTGTTTCACTAGTTAACCAAGTAATGATTGATTGTTTCAACCTCTTCTCATACCATGAGCATAAAACAAAATGCAATTCATTGTTGTATTGGTTTAATAAGATACGAACTGGAATATGGTTCTCTAACGCACACCACACAAAAAAAGGTGTACTTTCTTTGAGATAAATTCGTTTGATTCAAGTTCTTCTATCACAAAACTATAACTTATTAGTTTTTTCATCAATGAACGACAGGAAAGCGTTTGCATGAATCGATTGGAAAATCATATATTTATAGCCAAGATAAGCAAATGCATGACATTTTTTTATATTTACTTTATATAACTAAGAAGCATTAATAATTTGAAAGATAATATTAAAATTTAAATGTGTGTCATAGTTTTTTTAAAAAGAATTACTAAGCTTAGAAACAACCAAAATTGATCTTTTAATTGGCTAGGAGTACAAAGTGATAGTTGGTTGCCCACCCACTAATTTGCACTTTCACCAAGCAAGATTCTTCATTGTCTTATAATAACCCCACCTTCTGACCCATTCCAGTTTCCAATATCAACTCAATCCCAACTATTCCTATTTCAATAATTCAAATCCAGACAATAATATCAAATTAGTTTGTTACCATAATATATATTTTAAAAAGAATTTTATGTATAATTTAATGAAGTCTTTTCAACAATAACAAAAAATAAAATCTAAAATGTTCTTAGATTTAATATATCATGCTTTCTTTATAAATTAAATATTTGGATCTAATCATTACAAAATCTTTACTTTTCTCTATAACAAAACATGACTCATTTTCTATGATACTATTTTTCGAAAGAATGTTTCAAAACGTTTATTTAAAGACGGTTAAAGAGAGTTAAAAGAAAAAAAATAAGATAGTGACAAGGGAGATGAAAATACGAGAGAAAGTATAAAATTATATGGGTTTACGTTAAATAAACAATAAAACAGGGATAAACAAAATCACCAAAATATAATAGATAGTTTATAAGGAGAAGTGATATTTTATCTTAATTTCCGTTTGGTTAAAAATATGAAATAATCTATGAATTTAAACAACATTCAAAGTCATTTTGAACACGTTAATGGATATGTTTTGTAATTTATTGGTTATTATTTGATTGTTATGGTTAATATATATATATATATATATATATATATATATATATATATATATATATATATATATATATATATATAAAAGCAATGTCGACCACGCATTAATAAAATTTTCGATAGCAATCTAGCTATTCTATTAAATTGTAAATAGATAGTCACTAACAC
This sequence comes from Centrapalus pauciflorus, assembly GCA_020465985.1. Classification (NCBI taxonomy): domain Eukaryota; kingdom Viridiplantae; phylum Streptophyta; class Magnoliopsida; order Asterales; family Asteraceae; genus Centrapalus; species Centrapalus pauciflorus. Next base: position 61,049 of record JAANYP010008549.1, read on the forward strand.
TTTACAATTAATTTACAGTTTATGATATATATATATATATATATATATATATATATATATATATATATATATATATATATATAAAAGCAATGTCGACCACGCATTAATAAAATTTTCGATAGCAATCTAGCTATTCTATTAAATTGTAAATAGATAGTCACTAACGCTTTACAATTAATTTACAGTTTATGATGTTTTAAAGATTTTGTTACCAACCTTAAGTTAATAGAATCAATTTTCAATGTTTAATATACGACACCAATTATAATTCAAGTTTCTAAGGATAGATATTAATTATTAATAAAGCTAAGGATTTAATTATAAATAAAGTTAAAGATTTTACCATTCTTTCCTCATTTTATTATTTGGAGGTTGTTTAAATTACTTTATTTTTTTTGTTTAATAACATATAATGTTTAAAATAAATATTGAGTAAACTTTCTTTTAAAATATTCATAGTTCATTATAACCCTATTTTCGTTTGATCCTTCTTCCTATGTGAGACAAATTCTTACTCTTTAGCTTGTATTATTTCATATCAAGCAACAACATTGAGTAGACATCCCATTCATTTTAACATTGTTTTGGACTTTTTTTTATATCATTGCGAAGCTTTCTTCAAGAAAAACGTAAATCCATAAAATAATTATTATATATTTCACTTAAATATATAATTAAATTTTATTCAAAATCATAAAAAACACACTTTTCACAAGTTTTTCCAACAAACGAGCCCATGGAGATAATCACCTCTTTTATCTTTGTAGAGAGGTGTTGGGATCAGACACCTTAATATACTACTGTAATAAGACGAATTGAGTTGTCTATTAAAACATGATTTAAAGCTAAAGTGTTTTATTATATAAAAATGTTTGTCAAAATTAAAAGTAGCTATAAAATGACATCCATATCAATTCATAGCTATAATTTATACTTAACTTACTAAAAAGAAAAAAAAAACCTAATTTATTTACTAAAAATTCAATATTCTTAAAAAAAAACACACACACACTTTTCACAAGTTTTTCCAACAAACGAGCCCATGGAGATAATCACCTCTTTTATCTTTGTAGAGAGGTGTTGGGATCAGACACCTTAATATACTACTGTAGTAAGACGAATTGAGTTGTCTATTAAAACATGATTTAAAGCTAAAGTGTTTTATTATATAAAAATGTTTGTCAAAATTAAAAGTAGCTATAAAATGACATCCATATCAATTCATAGCTATAATTTATACTTAACTTACTAAAAAGAAAAAAAAAACCTAATTTATTTACTAAAAAAATCAATATTCTTAAAAAAATATAACTATTTTCAAAAGACTTTTTTTTTAGATCTTATTTTCACAAAATAAAGCTAAAGCTTTTATCAGGCAAACAAGACTTTTGTTTAGCAGAAGTTTATTTTTTTAAGAAAACAAAAATTTTGACTCTTAAAGACATACCTAGTGATCAGAGGTGGCAATCTTGACTCAACGGGCCGAACAATTAAATTGACATATTGTAAAAAACTAAGGTAGAACATATATTTTTTTTAAAAATGAAATTTTATAAAATGGTGTGTTAAACAAATTGTTCTTTGAAAAAAATTTCAAAATTATGTAAAATTTATGACTTTTGGTCATCAACCCGTTTGACCCATTTGCTTGAATGGGCTGAAATCGCCACCCTTACTAGTGATAATCGAGAAAATAATGTAGAAAAACAACACATTAAATATAGTGTGGTTTGACTCTAAGTCCTATGACATGAAATGGATGGTTCACTTATAAATTCACAAGATTACAAGGGGATGGATACACTTAATTTATCGATGTTTTTAAATACATTTACAACTTTTTATCGCCTCTTTTGGTCTTTCAACTATCTGATCGGATAACAAATGAAAATGATAATATTATAATGCAATTGAATACCCATTGGCTCGCCTATATCTCATGAGACTCTCTACATATATATCCTCTTTACATATAATAATTAAACTTATTTTTCATATTTTTACCAAAATGTATGAATATAAAAAAAATACACTATTTACATATGAAGACTAAGCTCAATTTAGATGTCGACCTCTTTACAATTTCAGATGTCGACCTCTTTATTAGCCTTACTACAATAAGTAAATTGTGTCCCTGGATTCACGTGTTGCTAGTCAAGCCTATCGCTATTGATCACACATGAGTATTTAACCATGTAAGGTGGTCCTTGTTGATTCACACGGGATTCCACGTGCCCCATGCTACTCAGATCAAAGAGCGGATTATGCCAATATGATCTTAATGAAGTGCGGGGCTTTACATCTGCATTGCTCTTTCTTTTTTGGGACCTTCATCCTGACATTTATGTGTGAGTAACCTCTCTTGATAAGGACTATTACTGAATTTTAGTCAAATTCTAACAAAAGAATACACATTCAAAACAACACAAACATCCTTTTTGGTGAAAAACCAACATAAGTGGTTCTTACAAATGTAATCTCAAAAACACGTCTTCAAGTTGTGTATATTAAACTCATTATATGGTTTTACAACATGATCAAGTTAATACTAATTATTTCTTGTAATATTCAGTTTCTTACATTAAACGTAAACAATTATATTTATTTTTCGATTGGTCAATAACTCTGTACCAGTTATTTATGTTTTTCAACACAATAACCTGAAAATCTTTTAAAAACGCAAATCCAAACATCCGACAATTAATATTAAGATTTATAAAAGAATTTTCATAAATATTTTAGAGAAGGGCAATTTTGTCTTTTCACATGCCCTCATAATCAAATGAACAAATCTCAAGCAATTTGGCACTCACTATGCACGCGCACATCTTCCTCTATAAAGTCTTCTCCATCCCTGTTCATCTTCCACATACATTCATTCTCCTTCAATCCTCTTTCACTTTCTCTCTCTACGAAAAAAGGTAACCTACTTCTCACTCCATTCTTTCTTTCTTTCTCTCTCTACCCTTTCTTCCCAATTCACGTTCACACTCAAACTTCATGGCAGAAATGTACAATTGGGATAAATCGCTTACAAAAGAGAAATCAAGAAGAAATACACAAAACCCATCATTTTCTTCCACTCTTCTCGACGAAATTTACCGTTCAATCGATGGAAGTGATGAGAAATACGGTGAATTTAAGCTACAGAAGCAGAAAGTTGAGAAAAAAACGAGCGGCGGCGGCGGCGGTGGTGGCAGAAGTGGGAGGTCGAAGAGTAACAGTGCCGTGGAAGATGAAGAAATAGCAAGTTTCCGGCGAGCTTGTTTGGTTGACAAATGGATGGAAATGAAAGGAAATGAGAAAGTTCCGACCGGTCGTCGAGGGCCTCCGTCGTCATTGCCGGAATTTGATTGGAAAGTGGCACTTGATAATGACCCGATGTTCTTTAGTTCGGGTTCGAGTTCGTCTGATTCTAGCTTCGGATGGTACTCCGAAGCGGAAGCGGCGAAACCGAAACCTTCTTGTTTCGGCCCTTTCAATAAGCCGAAACAAGTGAAAACAAGTGTTTCGCCGCGTTCTGCAGTGAAAAAGCAGAACGATTGTCGGTTGTTTGACAATGATCAAACGAATAAAACCGACGATAGTGGTTTGATTCGGTCGAAAACCCGAGCTTTGAAGATCTACACAAGCTTAAAGAAAGTAAAGCAGCCGATCTCACCTGGAGGTCGGCTAACGAGTTTTCTCAATACCCTTTTCACAAATTCACATGCCAAGAAACCGAAAGACTCGAGTTTTGAAGATCGGACTCAATCTCGAATCGAAAGGAAATCAAAATCGACAAATGTATCTACTTGTTCATCAGCCTCTTCATTTTCAAGATCATGTTTAAGCAAGAATTCACCAAGATCAAGAGATCAGCTTAGCAACGGGATCCGAAGAACCGTTCGGTTTTATCCGGAGACCGTAGTCGTGGATGACAATTCCCGTCGTTTCGCTGAGAAAAAAGTACGGGAAGAACAAGATTTCGAGAAACTCCCTTCGACATTCCCATGGCCGAGAATTGAGAAACCGAACTTCAAAGACATCCCGACGAGGTACGATGATAAGAAGTATGATTTCGACGAAGACGAAGACGATGATGACGTGGCAAGTGATTCGAGCTCGGACTTGTTCGAGCTCGAACACTTGACTGTTTTAAAAAATAAGCAATATTGTGAGGAGCTTCCTGTGTACGAAACTACTCATTTGGGCACCAATCGTGCCATAGCTAGCGGCTTGATTTACTAATTTTGTTAAATGAAATTACAATATTGGTATAACATATTGGGTTACAAGATTTATATATATTTATATTTTTTAAAATGTTTCGTAAGTAAGTAAATCTTTTTTTTTTTTTGTATATTGTATTTAGTGATCAACTATACTTATAATTATGTTATTTTTCATCAATTTTTTTTTCTTACTTTCCGTTATTTGGTTAAAAACAGAATCGATGTAAAACGTAGAGTTTCATTTAACATTTGCTTATAAGTTTGAATGATTATAATTAAAACCGGACCAAAGCGAATCTGATGGAACTGAAACCGAATTGTAAGAATTATAAGAATTGAAACCGACCCGAAAATGAAACGGTTCGGGTAAAACGAGTACTTTGTTCATCCCTAGCTAGTAATAAACTGTAGGAGTAAAATTAAATTTTGAATTCAAATAAAATTAGAAAAAAGAAAGTAGAGGGGTTGAAAGGGAAATATTTTGATAAAAGGATATTTGGGGCATTGGGAGTGTTTTAGTTTTCTTTTTCACTTTTCAGGTTTGGTAGATCCCAAAGTGATCAGGAGTTGAGAGAGATGGAAAAAAGTAGAGGGGGTGATCAGTAAAATGAGAAAATAAAGAGGGGTGAAAATGAAGATTCGACAAAAGATTGGGGGGTAAAGTGCTAAGGCAGATCTTCCTTCTATTGTAGTTGTTGCCTCACTGTTGGGCCTTTGGGTTTTGGGAAAGTGAATGCTTTTGCTTTCTTCAATGTTTTTTTGTTGTTCGATCTCCTTCGAATATTTTTCATTCTTAAGTAACCCAAAAAAATAAAAAATAGAAAAAAACTAATTAAAGTATATTACGTCATCATGGGAATTTTAATAAGTTTTATCTGCATTGTATTATTGGAGTATAAATTATAAAAATTATTATGTAGTCCTTAAAATCGAATTTTATCTTATTAAAAAGGTTTAATATGAAAAAAAAATTAAATTTTTTTTCATATTCAATGGTTTAGTTTTTTCGTATTATTTTTTAGGGTTAAGTACCATTTTGACCATTCAATTTTTAGATTTGTCCTATTTAGCCACTAAATTATTTTTTGTCCTGATTTAACCACTAAACTTTGTTTAATGTTCTATATTGGGAAAAATAATAAAACTAATAGCAAAATCGATACAAAATATAATAGTTTAGTAGCCAAATCAGGACAATTTTCAGTGGCTAAATCAATAAAAAGAAAGTTTAGTGGCTAAATATATATACAAAAAATAGTTTAGTGGTTAAATCGAGACAAAAAATAGTTTAATGGCTAAATAAAAAAAATCTAAAAATTGGATGGTAAAAATAACACTTAACTCTATTTTTTACCAATAAAATCCTCAAGTTATTTAGGGGGCGTTTGGTTTGTTGAAAGGTTTAGAAATAGATATGTATACGGGTATGGGTTTGAAAAAATTGAAAGAATAAGAGGAAAGAGAAAACTTATGAGGTGTGGATGAGTTTGAGTTCCTGGTAATCAATTCTAAATATTTGGTAATTCTTTTTTAAACAAACAATATCAATGAAACTCAAACTCATTCCTCATATTAAAAACCCATCAAACAAACACACCCTTAGTTGTTTGTGATTTTCATAATTTTTCTTTATTCTCCCTAAAAAGTCTTTAAGTTTTAGGACTTTTTGGGGAACAAAGTGAAAACATGTTGGTTTTTTGTGAAAAAACATAAGGTTGATTGTAAATAAAACTTTTTCGAAAGTCAGAATGAAAACATTAACCTGAGGACTTTTTAGGAAAAAAATAACATAGAGGGATGAAAAAACAAAAAACATAAAAATACGTTGATTTTTTTTCATATTAAATCCTTTTAAAAATGTGAATTTTATCATTTTTAATTTTTTCAATACTGTCGTTAAGAATTTGTTTTTTTTTTTTTAATATTTTAGGGAATATTATAACTTTTGTGAGCAGCAGTAAAACATGGCTGCTTTCCTACGTGTATATGTAATCTTGTTACATTAATTTGGTAACATTTTAAAAAAATTATTTGTGGAAAAAATAGAAAAAAATGTAAATGTGTTATCTATAGTGGGTAAAGTTTGTATATGGTTGCTTACACTCCACCAAAAGACTTCTAACCTAGCGATATAAGATGCTAAAGATGATCTCAATATTGAGGGTTCAAGTTTTATTATGGATAAATGATATTTATAAGTAGGATTAGAGAGAATGTGTTATGCTTTAAAAGAAAATAAAAGGGCGACAATTTTGACTCATTCAAGCAAACGTGTCGAACCGGTCAATAACCAATAATTTAAAACACTTTTAAAATTTTTTCATAGAACAACTTGTTTACTATATCATTTTCTAAAATTTTATTTTTCTAAAAAAATTATGTTCTAGCTTACTTAATTACGACCAAGCATTTATCGTTCCGACTATTTAACCCGTTAGTTCAAAATTGTCTCCGTGAAGAAAAAAACAATGTTATGCACTTTATTGATTACTAGTTTACTTACTCAGGAATTACGTACATTTTATGAATAAAGTTATTTTACATAAGATTTATCATAGATTTTTCTTTTTACAAATCTGTAAATATATATACCAACCCAAGTCTTTTTCTAAACTATTATTTTTCTAGATTTGTAATATATGATAGTAGACTAGTAGTTATTCTTATCATTTATTATAAAATTTGGTTTTAATTTTATGTATTTTTAATTCAATTACTATGAATCACATCTTAGCCGTCTTTTTGTAACATCTCTTGGCTTAGTTTAGCTAATGTATAACTTCTAAGTTAGCAAAGTATTGTAATTTATTAAAAGGTTAAAAAAAGAGTTAAATTTGACAAGTTCTTGCTATTCTAGGTTCAAGGACTAAATGAGTCGAACTCTCAAACTTCTAAGTAAAATACATGTATTAATGAAGTTTGATGATTCATATAGATAATCTAAATTCCTATTCTTTCAAATAATGCACACGAATTCTCTCTCTAAAACCAAATCATAGAATTCAAGAAAAAAACTTAACTCAAGTGAAGATACATACATGATCACTTGGTGCATACAAACGTTTCTAAGCAAATACAAACATTTCTAAGCAAGAATCAAGCCACAATTTGAGGTAAACATCATTAAAATTGATATATTTATGTATGCATGTGGGTTGGGCACCGTATTCACAAAAATAGTGACCGTTTTGTCGTAATTCAACTAAATTAGCCATTGAAAGCATAAATTGATGTCAAATAAATCTTGTAGATAGTTTCTTTATTGTTTCCTGTTGATTTTAAGCACAGAACACGTACAATAAAGCCTATGAAAGACTAAGTAAAGCCTTAAAGCATCGACTAAAACAGTAAAGCCAACCTACAGTATTTAAAGCCTGCCAACATTAAAAGTAATCACGAGAGGTGGTTCTAACCCACTACCGCCTACACAGCTCAGCCCAACATTCAATGGAAAACCCATATTTTTGTATCATATTTGAACCTGAATAAAATCTAAGTAAAATCCTCAAGAACCCATAATCATGTTCACAAAAATACAGAATAATTTTAAAAAAAATTCTTAGTGCAAATTATAAACTTGAGTGTCGATAATACTAACTTTAACTCATAGATGACTTCAATAGTGTCAAAAATATCATCAACAAAGTTTTTCACCCAACCATATAACTATTTATAGATACTGATGCATCACCGAAACAAACATCCCAAAATGGATGATGCATCTGTATCTACCGAGAGCTATTACTTGCAACCCTATCAAAACAATCGTCAAGTACAATAACAAGTGTATTAATTGTCATAGTCTAACATAAGGCCTAAAAATACAATCGTCCAAATAACTTAATAATATCCTAGGAAATGAAATTCATAAGTATGATCGGGACCACACCAATCCACCATGCCCATGACACAAGTTCACGAACCTACACATGTCCCCAATGGACGACACATTTCTCATCAACGTAAGAATGCAGCCTAACACCTAGAAATACATTAAATATTGGTCTATTACATAGTCGATAATTCACTAAGTCGGGTTTGCAAATTTTTGGGCTTTAAAATCTCCTCATCATTAGACTGATCTTGTCTTTGAGATTATTGAGTTCGAAACATGCTCAGATATTTTGCCAACATTTTTGACTTTGACTCACAAGTGAGGTTCGGTCCTTTGTGATGCTTCCATTTTACCAAAATCATTTCGGTTTTTTATTCCTTAACTTCGATATTTTCTGATCTACAATCGCTTCAGGTTCCTTAATATATCGTAACTTCCCATCAATTTGAATTTCTGACATAGGTATGTCGGTTTTGCCATTCATCAAGAACTTTTAAAAAGTAGTTTACTTGGAATACATTATGGATACCCGACAACTCGTAAAGTAATTCTAGTCGGCAAGCTTGTGCTCCAATGCACTCGATAATCTTAAAGGAACTAACAAATCTCGGGTTGAGCTGCCTTTCTTTTCGAATCTTAGAACGCCTTCCATGGCAACACTTTCAACATTACAATATCACTGACTTGATCGCATGGTCTTTCTTATCTGATTACAACTGCTGTCTGTCTTGCGCGACTTTCAAACGTTTTCTGATTACTTGAATTTTGTCATGTAAGATTTGCAGTAATTCTGGTTTTTAATTAGTCTTTCACCAGCTTCTCGCCAACATGTCAAAGTACAACAACGATGTCTATATAAAGCTTCGAACGGAGCCATTTTGGTCGATGAGTGATACAAATTATTAAACGATAATTCGATCAATGGAAAATGGGAATCCCAATTCCCCTTGAATTCCAATACGTATGCACGTAACATGTTTTTGAGAGTTTAAATTGTCCTCTCACTTAGCCAGTCCATCTATGGATGAAAAGCAGTACTTAACGTAACCCCTATATTCAATTCCATTTGCAGAATTTTCCAGAATCAAGACGTGAATTGATAATCTCGATCATATACAATCTTAATCGGTACACAATGTCTGACTATAATCTCATTAATATATATATATATATATATATATATATATATATATATATATATATATATATATATATATATATATATATATATATATATATATATTTGAGCTCATCGATCTATTAAATAATTTTCCCTACAGGAATGAAGTGCGCGGTCTTTGTGAGTCGGTCGACCACAACCCAAGTCGAATCGTGTTGTCGCTGAGTTTTCGAAAGTTTTATAGAAAAATCCATAGCTTATTTGTTCCTATTTCCATTAGGAAATGGTCAGAGGTTGCAAACTGTCATAAGAATTCTGGTGTTCAGCTTTCATTTGTAAATAAGTTATATACTTATTGACATAGGCACCAACATCTTTCTTTAAATTTGGGCTACCAAAAATCTAATACCATGTCACGATACATCTTGGTAGGAATTATGAGCTTCAGAGTAAGTAGATAAAGTATAAAGTATACATACAAACCAAATCATACCTTGATGTTAACCATGTTGATTTACTGGTAGCTAGCCCAGTGTGTGGTTGATCACGCAAAATGTATGTGTGGTATAACATTATCCTATTCCATGAATCATGTCTCAATAGTGATAGGTGGTGTCAAAATGCTATGTAAAACGCGCATTTCCGATGAGACATTAATGTAACGTTAAAATACCAGCTTTTATATGTTTTCCATTAATTGCATGTAATGAGTTTAATCTATATTCTCACTAAGCAATTAGCTAGCAATTGATGTATAAACATTTTCAAGCAAATGCAAATCACCAGCTAAACCATCTACTTAGGTTCAAACTTTTCAAGCTTGAAGCTCATAGCCCACTACTCAGCTCTTTGTGGTATTTAGCAAATAAAATCATATATTTGGGAATGGTTAGTTGTTTATTTTGAGATGTATTCTGATATAATAGTCGCTAGACATATTTTGTAACATTTTAAATGTTTATAGTTTGGCTATGGATTTACTGTGTATGGATCACCAGCCTTAGCCATAACATGCTCTAATTGGTCAAGGGGTACGAGTGACTGGACTGGTTTTTATTAATGTATTTATTATCTTCAATGTTTTAGTTTATGATTGATGTTAATATTGTTTGCCTAGAACAACTTAAGACCTGTCAAGATCAAAATTACTACCTAAGATTAACTGGTTTGAATAAATCAGAGTATAAACCAATAACATTGTATTGAATCAAAGTCCAATTAAGAAGTTTGCGGAATAACACTTAACTGTTTTAAGAAAAGCTTTCAAAACAAATAACACATAAACATAATCAATAATCAAAGATCACTTGTATTGCCAAACTCAATGATTACAATCACCTCTAATGTGTTTGATTAGACGAAGAACACAGATTGTTCTTAGGGTTTTACAACCTTAGAGGCTTATGAAAACTTAATCAGAAAAGCAATTACAACTGAATAAACTTGTACGTGCAGACTTACAATAGAAAAACCTATTCTATGTATATATACTGCTTTCTGATTTGTTTCCTTGATAAACTCTAATTTCTCTGATAGTAGATATGCTTGAATCTTCGAATATATCTATTCCTGAATATCAGCACTTTCTGTTTATTGAGCTGTTGAGCAGCTTGAAGTCTATCTGTTGAGCAGCTTGAGTTTGAACACTGGCAGCTTGAACTTTTGAACTAGCAGCTCGAACTTCTTCAACTAACAGCTTGAACTTTGTAATTACACAGAAAATCTACTAACAGTTTGAGAAATCTAACTAACAGCTTGACATACTTAAAATATTTCCCAACAAGACCACTACGGAAGTTGGCTCTTATAGTTCTTTATTTTAATACTAACCAAGAGTTACCATTTTTCTAATCATTAACTCAATGATTTTGTTTGTATTTCATATTTTTATTAGTGATTAATTTAAGAAATTTTTAATGGTTATTGGGGATCTCAACCTTTATACATACATATATAATTTTATATATATATATATATATATATATATATATATATATATATATATATATATATATATATGTGTGTGTGTGTGTGTGTGTGTGTGTGTGGGGGGGGGGGTTCAATAGAAAATCTATATACATCGGAAAACCCGGAAACCACTTTATAGTCATTGGATCAGGTGATGCATCACGCAGAAAGTCGATGCATCACGCGAGAATTTGATGCATCACGCGGAAATTATGATGCATTTGTGGTGGTGCATGGAGGTTTTTTTAAAGGTTTTGCGATGAATGTTGGTTTTCCATTGAACCCCCTCTATACACACGCATATATGTGTATATATATATATATATGTGTGTGTGTGTGTGTGTGTGTGTGTGTGTGTGTGTGTGTGAGAGTTCAAGTAAGTACCATTAGTTTTGTGGAGTATCGGGAGTACCTCGTTTAAAATCAATTTTTTATGAATATTTTTCATATTAATGTTTAAATTAATAATACAAGACTACTTGTAAAAATTCACACATAAACACACACTAGAATTATGTGAAACATGCATGTTCACATGAACTGCACTGTGGTAAACGTCTGTTTAGACTAAGCATGTTCTCATAAAGTTTTCACGTTCACATGACTTTTATGATGTCAGAAAATGTTAATGTATGTAATTTTTTACAAATAGGCTAATATTATTTGTATTTTAAATGAAAAAAAAATATTCGGAGCATGTTTACATCAGAAACTCGTGTGTTCACATGTAGTCAAGGTACTCTGTATTTTTTAACACTAACACGAACCAGATTCATTATAATATATATTAATGTCAATAATATTTTTGGAAAGTATTTGTGAGGCTAGAAATATATATAAAAGTATACCGTTGACTTATAAGTTATTATTAAAATAATTCCAATCGCATGATATATTCAACATATATTCCGTGCATGATGGTGTATCGGTGTGTGATTAACATTTTTATTTATATATTATTAGTTGACATTTAGCATCATTATACATTGTTATTTTTATCATCTCTTATTATCATTCTCTAATATACATAATTTAATAATTAGTTAACTAAAATTTAATAAACAATAATTTCTTACACTTATCTTATATATCTTTATAAATATTAATTTTTAAATAATTTTTTTAATTCAATCTATGTATTTATATGTATACTAACCAAAAGTTATAATAAAATAAGAACCGATAACCAAACCGACCCGTACCTATTTAACCGAAAATGATTATTAAAGATTGTAAGTACCGATAACCGAACCAATAATTGTAATGCGGTTCCGGTTCGGTTATGGTATGGGTAATTCGGGTACGGAACATATTAGAACCGAAATTTAAAAAATATTTATAATGCTATCTATTATAACAAGATATAAACAAAAAAAAACATGAAAATAGAATAAGAGAAGTGTCGATCATGATGTTTTCATATAAATTATGTAGTTTCACGATTGTTCCAACAAATGATCTTTTTCGGTTTTCACATTGTGGGCTTATAAACCATTTTTTGATTTACGTGTTATGAGCTTTTCAAATTGGCGGTTCTATGCCCGATAAAACTGATACCCGCAGAACTGATCCGAAAATTGAAGATTATAAGAACCGATAACCGAACCGAATATTATAAATCGGTTCCAATTGGTTCTGGTTTTCATTCGGTTCCAATTTCGATTCGATTTTTCGGTCATTCCACACATATCAATATACATATGAACGTTAGAATTAATGATCGATATTTGTTCATAAACATGATTACTACATGAGAAGCATGCAAAGATAATATTGAGTTTGTGTAATTATGGAATTGTCCCACACTAAAGAATCTACACTTCCCCATGATCATATGATTACAAAAAAAAAAAAAAAACAATAATATTCAATATTAATAATATAAATAATAGCAAGAATATGGTATGAATTTCTTTAATAAGTTTGGGTTTGAGGATAAAATTTATAACCAACATTCATGAATCAAATCTTGGTAACGTATAATATGTAATTTATCATGAGACCGGTTGATGGGTACTTAAAATTGTGTTATTGTTACCTGCATTTATTCTTTTGGGATTTTTATACAAAAAATCTTTAAGTTAGAGAATTTTTACGATTAAAACCTTAACTATTTTTGTTGCCACAAAAAACACCAACCCAATATTTTTATATAAAAGAATTCACCCACCAATCCAAGTTTACTCTTAAATCTACACATTTTGTCCATGATACGACTTGAAATCCCAACCTTTGGGATATCCTTATTACTTTCTACCGTTGGGCTAGCTAGAAGCCCTTTGGTAAACACCAGCCCAATCCAAACTTATCGAAATAGTGATTTTCGCATAAAGATGACATGTAGCCGGTTGCATTTTGCTTTGGCCACCACATTCTCCGGTAACTCTCTTAAGAACAAACGATTTTTGATGAAAAATAAAAAAACAAAACTACAATAAAAAAACTAACAAATCGAATCTAAAACTTATATCAACAACCTGAGGATGAACATTTCCAAGCTTCCAGTGTGTCAAGGGTTAACGAAGGCTTAATCGGAGGTGGGTGTGTCAACATCAGATGTTTTAGTACATCTAACCTTAAACGGGAAACGTTATCGGTTGCCAGAAGACTCATCAAAGGCTTCAACGGTCGTCGGAAATCAAGTTAATTAACTGGTTACAACGGGTAACATACGAGTTTCGTAAGATTTTAGTTGGTTGGAGGTTTTTTGTGGCAAAAAAAATAATCGAGAGTTTTAATCGCAAAAGTGATACAACTTGAAGGTTTTTTTTTCCCTAAAACTCACTTATTTTTTCTTGAAGTTAATTTTGTTTTGTTGTTGTTATTGTTCAACCACTCAAAGAAAAAAAATTTCAATAATGTAAGCGACAAGATATATATTTTTATGATTATTTATAAATGAAATTACGTTTATTTCATGTAATAAACTATAGACAAAATTACATGGTCTATGTGGTTATATAAAATTACAGTTTTAGGCTCTGAAAGAATTTTATTACACGACAAGTCTCTAAAATCGAAAAGTTGTAATATTTTAGTCCCTGAAATTAACGACGGCTAAATCGAGTCATTAGTCTCAGGAGCATTATTGTCCTTTTGACTTTCAGGGACTATTTGTGTAATTTTCATACTTTTTATTCTTTATTTCTTTATATTATAATTTATTTTCATATACATATTTAGTTCTTTCTTTTTTATCATTTAATTATCCAAATGTAACATTTAATTATTTTATTCTTTTTGTTTTAATGATTAATTTTTATTTGTATGTTTATTGTTATTATTAGTGTTAACCTTTATATATATATATATATATATATATATATATATATATATATATATATATATATATATATATATAATTATTTATTTAAGATTATTATATGATATAATTAATTCAATTTTTTTCAATTATTTACTGAAAATCCAAATCTTTCTTTATTCTTTTTTCATTTAAGAAAAATAAAAATAAAAATTAGTTGTAGTCTTTTTGTTCGAAAAATCTAAAATCGAAATGATTTATTTCTTTTCTCTATTCAAAATAACGACGTGTTGAATTTTTTTTTCATTTTAAAATTGAGGGACCATTTTCATAATTTTGAACAAACCATAGGATCATTTCTGTAATTTACTCTTCTATTCATGTACCCATAATTTCAACTCACTCAAGGTAGTTCTTTTAATTTAAGTATTTAAAACTAAAAAAAATAATTAAAAAAGGTGTTTTCGATCAACAAGAATAGTAAGCTCTTATTTGTTCTTTTGACCTTCCCAAATCACAACTTTTTTATAAACTATGAACATTCATTATGAGAGACATTTTCATTTCTATCATTAACTAATAAAAAAATTGTGTAAATAATTCTCAAAGTTTGAACCATTTTTAGGATTCTCTAAACTATTTTTTATTATATAAAAAACTCTTAATCGACTAAAACTCATTGAATTGAGTTTAAAAAATGACTTACAACTGGCTAAACCGGTTGCAACTTGCTCACACGTAATTTTTTTTTTTAATTTAACATCATTTTCTATATTATTTTATTATTAACATATGAAGAAATAGTTACCACCTTCGACTGTGACTTTGATCACCTTCTCTGACAATCACCTCTGATGAAGACCCCTACTCCGACGAAGAGCAATCCCACGATAATGTATTACCAAATTGATAAACACGTCTAGAAAAGCAAACAAGAACAAACACGAATATGGACGAAATCCAGATTTGAACCAATAACAAACCTATATCTTGTGAAGCTCAAGAACAAACCTAGATCTTGTGAAGCTCAAGAACAAAGCGAAATTCCAGATCTCGTGAAGCTAAAGAACAAAAACATAAACACGTAATTGAACTAAAACCCTAACCCACCTTCAAGAAATCACACACATTTGGAATGGATGAATGTATCTGGAAGAACGAAAAATCCTAACCCGCCTTCAAACAACAAAAAACAATGAATGTATCTAGAACTGAAATTTTGAACAATATCCTAACTAACCTTCGTATAACGAGACAAAGCCCTGACCCTAACCACACTCATAAATCAATGATTAATCGAAACCTATTCTCAACAAACACATCAAAGTCGAAAGAACAAGAAGTATCAGTGGGAAATGGAAGTTCATCGGATGTTTTTGGAGCCGGAGCTGGAGCCTGAAGATGGAGACAGTGAAAGGATGTGGGAAAATCAAAGGTTTTGATTTTTTATTTTAATTGCTTTCCAATTCTTTTTATTTATAAAAATTAAAAAAATATAAATATTTTTCTATATGTCTGTCATGTGTGAGCCACATATATGTCAACGAAGCAATATTTTTTTCACGTGGGTGCCAACCAACAAAGCAACCTAATATATCATGTTATCACCTATTTTCTGATTTTTACCGGTTAACGATTTTTGTGTAACGAACAATGTTTGAGAGTTTTAATCGTAAAAAAGCTCCAACTTTGAAGTTTTTTACACAAATTTCTCTAACTAAAATGTCTTTTTAGTCATTGAAACTATTTATTAAACACATCAAAACACTAAAAAAAAACTAGTTACCTTCATCTTTTCATTTACACAATAAACAAATCCAATTATTGTTTTCTGAACAAGTTATGTACATTGCTTGTTATGCTTATTGATTTATAAAATATACCATAAGAAATATAAAAATACAAGTTTTAATAGGGATGAAGCATGTTCGTTATTTTTTTTGAACGACAAACTAACTTACTTCTAAACTATCCATTTGTCCCAAGTGGAGACTTCAGAACTTACTTTCACCACTTAATTTCAACTTGTCTCCGACAGAAATCAAACCCGTGATTTCTCAGTTACATACAACTCCTCATACCAGATGGGTTAAACTCCGTAAGTACATGTTAATTACTTGAACATAGATAGTGTACTTGACAAAAGAAACACGAATGAAACAATTTGATTAATTAGAAAAGAAAAAAAAAAAAGAGAGAATCTACAAAGTGAAGGACATGAAAAGACAAAGTTAAAAGACGAATAGAGGAGAGAATGGTAGATTTGGTGATCCCAAGGAGGTGTGTTTCCATGAGATTGTTTGCAGCTTTTACTTTACCCATTTCACACTACAATAAAGTAAAAGCAACACACAAATATCATCATGTCTTGTATTGTATCTTCCTATCATCAATAAAGTAGGTGAGTGTATATACAAGATAATATAACAAGGATCGTATAAGAAATCAAATATAATTAAAAAGATTGTTTTTAAACGACTGGATTTTTTTATTAATAACTGATAAGGTGATAGATGGTAAAAGTTCAAATCATTATAACTTTTAGCTAAGCGGACGAAATTACTAATAAAACTAATTTAGAGTTTTGCTTCTGCTTTATGGATGTAATTGAATTTATTTGAATTTCATTTCATAATTTTTTTATTGTAACGGTATTTTCTCGAAATATCTTCTCGTTTTTGAGCTACTCATTTAGTGGACCCCACGACCTCCAAACTCTCATGAATCAATTTGTGATGACCAAAAAACTATGAACGTTTTAGTGAATCAAATAGTAAAGAACCAACGTTTTAGTGTGTTAGGCATAAAAATGCCTCAATCAAACATAATATTTATCATAAAAGTATATCTTTAATCAAACCTTGAGTGTTAGTTAAACTTAAGGGGAGATTGTTAGGCTCATTGATGCCTTAATCATACCTGGTGATATTTGCAATATAAGTAAGTTTAAGTCATTTGAACACTGTTACATATGTTGTAACTTGGCAAAAAGTAAAAAATGTCATCATCAGTTGAACTGGTTTGACAAACTATGTCTAAGTTGTTCATGTCTGTTGAACATAGTTGACATGGTTAAGTGCTATGTTCTTTGTGAACATGTTAGACACGTATTGGACCAAGTCTTCATGGAAAAAGCAGATTTGCTAAAGACTGCCAAAGCTATTATGTTACATGAAGACAAATGATATTTGAAAAGGGTGACAGACAGTTTCTTATATCAAAACAACTTTATAATGAGTTTAAAGTATATAAGTTGACTTGCTCTTTTAAGATAAAGCTTGAACAACAGAAGAACAAGCTAGAAATAGATTCTGCAGTACAAAGACAAAATGTTTTTTTGCCAGACTTGTCTTTTTTGCAGGCGAGTAAGTTTGTTTCTAAGTGAGACATTCTCGTCTTTCTCTACATTCAATGAAGAAGCTTCAGTAGGATGCAATGAAGCCTATATAAAAAAGGTTCCAACGAGAGATAAAGTATGCTGAAACAAGTGATACTTGAGAGTTCTCGTATACACGTATTTTCAAAAAAAATACTTGATTCAACTTGAGTGACAAAAACTAACTATGTCTAAGTTGTTCTTAGTGAACCAATCCTCAAAGTTGTTCAATTCTCCCAAAGCTGACCAGTTAAGTCTTGTATCTAAATAATAAGTGTGTTAAACTGTGAGTGGTTCTTAGTGAGTCGTTTCAGTGTAACTAGTTTGAGTATGTCTTAGATTAGCCAAAACTGTTGTTAATCTGTCATCTCAGTTTGGATCTTTCTGCATTCCAAACTTGTTTGCAAAGTTTATATATATATATATATATATATATATATATATATATATATATATATATATATATATATATATATATATATATTTTTTTTTTTGAACAGCAAAAGGAATCGAGCCAAGGAGCTTCGGCATTGCCATCACCCCAAAAAACTCGAAAACCCGAATATTATTAATTAATAGAAACAGAAAACAGAATTCCTCAAGCAAGGTGCTAGAGGAACCGGGATCAGAATACAAAATCAGACCATTACAATAGGGACAGAGGGTATGAACCCCATAAGGACCAAATCAAAAACTTACACCCCGCCCTTAATTTAAGCCATGAAAAAAGCGAAGCTTGAACTTCATTTCTAATCAAAGAAGCCGACGATCTCGCACCTTTAAATACCAAGTCGTTCCTAGCCTTCCAGATAAACCATAATATTGCACCAATTGCAGATTGGAAGAATTTTTTCCGCCTATCAGAGCTTGCATGAGACAAAATTGCTTCCAAAAGAGAGTCCAAATTATGATGTTGTGTATTATTAATGCGACACCATGATAGAAACCAAATCCAAACCTCCATACTCATAGGACACGAATAAAACAAATGATCCTCCGACTCCTCATCTAACGAGCAGAACGGGCAGGATAAAACCGGAATGCAAACGCCCCTAGAAGCCAAATTACACCGCGTAGGAAGCCTTCTTAAAAACAATTTCCATAAGAAACCATTGATTCTAGGCGGAATCCATTTATTCCAGAAACAATTATTAACTTCACCTTCATATTCGGATCTGTCAACAATTTGCCTAAAGGAGGAAACTGAGAAAACTCCGGAGGGATCGCCATCCCATCTCCAATCATCTTTCCCCGTACTAAGCTTTACTTCTCCTAGAAATTGTTCTAATTCAGCAACTAGGCTTCCAAACTCAACTTCTGCCTGAATAGAGTTCCATTCCCACATGAAAACCACCCCCCATTACTGAAATTAGCTATTCTAGCGTTAACAGTACAGTCCTTGTTACTTTCATGAAGAAATAAATCTGGAAAAAGATGGCAAAGAGGAATTCCACCCCACCATTTATCTATCCAGAATTTTATGCTCCTACCATCACCAATAATTCTAGAAAAGAGCCCATCACAGTTGATATTACGAGAAAGAGTGGACATAGCTGCCTTCACAATGTTTAGCCACGTTCCCGATATTCTTTTATTTGCCAAATTGATAGCATCCTCTCCATCTATAGAGTGAATTGCTGTAATAACTTTGTTCCACAGTGCTTCTTTTTCTTTCCGGAATCTCCACCACCATTTCACTAGCAAAGCTGTGTTCATTGTGTTTAATGAACCCAAGCCCAATCCTCCATATTTTTTGGGAGCAATGGTTTTCTTCCAATTGACCCAAGCAATCTTTGAAGATCCAGTACTTGAGGTACCCCAGAGAAACTGCCTCCTGATTTTATCGATCAAGCTAATGACTTTCACCGGAGCTTTGAATAGAGACATGAAATACAAAGGAAGACTTCCCAAAATCGATTTACATAACGTGATTCGTCCCCCAAAAGATAATGTTTTAGCCTTCCACATCGATAGTTTTGCAGAAATTTTATCGGTAATAATTTTCCAAGATTTCCCCAATCCCATGTTAGCGCCAATCGAGACTCCGAGATAAGTGAACGGAATCTTTGCCTCAGCACATTTGGCCAACGCAGCAGCATGAGAAACTTCGCTACTAGTAACCCCAATTCCATAAACTTTGCTTTTATCAAAGTTTACTTTTAGCCCCGATGCTAAGTGGAAACAATTCAAAATCCTTTTTAAATTCAGCATATTAGAATAGTCCCACTTGCCAATAAATAACACATCATCGGCAAAAATTAAGTGCGATAATACAGGACCACCATTTGGAAGAATTATACCCGAAAACAGGCCTTTGTTAACTGCTTCTGCCATAGCAACGTGCAGCCCCTCCATAGCTAAAATGAATAAGAAAGGAGATAGAGGATCCCCTTGCCTTAATCCTCGAGAAATTGCGAATTCTTTAGATGGAGAGCCATTAATTAACACCGAAGCTCTTGCTGATTTGAGACAACCCATTATCCATTTTCTCCATTTGGGATCAAAGTTCATTTGATACATATTAGACTCAAGATAATTCCAATTAATAGAATCAAAAGCCTTCTCAAAGTCTACTTTGAATAGCATCATTTTTTCTTTTCGCCTTTTACCCCAACTGCAAACTTCATTCAAAATTAATGGTCCATCTAGAATCTGTCTTCCCGCGATATAAGCTGATTGCTCACAGCTGACCACCTTTCCAATTACCTGTTTCAATCTATCAGCAAGTAATTTGGCAATGATTTAATAAAGGCATCCAATCAAGCTGATGGGACGATAATCTTTGAGAGTAAGAGGGTCTTTCACCTTAGGGAATAATGAAATAAAAGATGCGTTGCAGCCTGCAGATATCCTTCCATCCCTTTCAAATTGTTTAACCATGTTAAACAGATCCTTAGAAATCAGATTCCATTCCTGCTTTAGAAATTTAAAAGTGAACCCGTCAGGCCCTGGAGCTTTTTCACTTCCACAAGCCCATACAGCCGATTTAATTTCCACAAGAGAGAATGGAGAAATCAGCATCTCATTATCCGCAGGCACCAATTTTTTAAACCGAGGGCTTTCAAATCTAGGTCTATGCATAATCGGCTCCTTGAATTTCGAAGAAAAGAAATTAAATACTTCCTCGGATATTTTCTTTGGATCAACCACCCAAAGACCATTCAAAAGCAGACCATTCAACCTATTTCTACTAAGATTCGCTTTGATAATTCCATGAAAAAAACTGGAATTCTCATCCCCATCCACCATCCATTTTACTCTAGCCTTTTGTTTTAGATCTAAGGATTTCGCATGATCTCTTTCACAGATTTCCTTGATCCACTCTTTCCTTTCCAACAATTCTGATCTAGTTAACAATCTCGATTCTGCTAGTTTTTCCAAATCCTCCACCTTTCTTTTGAGAAGACCAATCTCCTGTCTATCTTTATCCAGTACTTCACGTTTCCACTTTTTTAATTCATCTTTAACTGCTTTGAGTTTTTTATGAAAAATTCGATCAGCTTTTCCATTGCCCGTCCACCCATTCCAAGCTTTTTCCACCACAGCTTGAAAGCTTTTATGAGCTATCCATGAATTATAAAAACGAAACGGGATGGGACCAAATCTTGCACCCACACAAGATAATCGAATTGGGCAGTGGTCAGATACCTCCCTGTTGAGCACAGTGGCAGAGGCTTCGGGCCATAGCTCAAGAAATTCGTGAGAGACAAAAATTCTATCTAACTTACTAAGAGCGGCACCATCATCACTGATCCATGTGAACCTACGACCTCCTAGGTTAAGTTCAGAAATTCCAGCTCCAGCAATAAAACCGTTAAACTTATTTGCAGCAGCTTGAGAGAAAGTGGAGCCAATTCTCTCATCTTTATTCCTAAGTTCATTGAAATCGCCCAATATAACCCATACCCCCGTATTAGAGTTTATTACTGCCTTCAATTCCTCCCATAAAATGACCCTGCTTGAATCCGAACAAGGAGCATAAACATTTGCAATGAAAATAAAAGGGTCAATACCTTTTAATTTGCCTTTGATTATCAAGAAATTGGAGCTTTCAATTGAATCCGACTTGGAAAAGACAGAGGAGTCCCACATGCTGATTAGACCTCCGGATCTCCCGTTTGCAGCTATCGTCTTATGATCAACTTCATTGTGATTCCAAAAATTTTTTACCTTAATTTTCTCAGGAATTGAGAATTGCGTTTCCTGAATTGCCACGAAATGAATATTCTCCTCTTTTTGTAGTTTTTTCACCCACCTGGCTTTCTTTTCCCCACCAATACCTCTAATGTTTAGAGATAAATAATTCATTGATCCCCAAATCCATCCCCATGATTGTCCTTAACCAATTTCTCAACCTCTGATTCAAAGCCATTCATAAGAAAACCGATTTTGTTTCCAACAGCAATAGTCTCAGATACTTCTTTAGAAACATAATTTCCCTCCTCATTCCCATTCCTTAACACGTCCAAGTTCTCCACAGATTGAATGGAAGCCCTAGTGCTTGAAACTGAAGCTTTAGATCTGCTCCGAAGAATAGCATTTCTCCTGTTTGCTTTCCAACGAATCTCATTTCTAGAATGTCTATTTAGAGAATACGATTTCATACTTTTCTTGTAATGATTTGATGCCCTAGAATCGGTGAAGGGATCCTCCAAATTAACGCAGGGAGATAAGGGAACATTTAGGTCAAACACAGGAAATATCCTCCCTGACGAAATGGCAGTCCGATTATTCAAAATAGAAGGAGTTGGATCTGGGTCAGGGTCGGATCCCGAATTGCAAGAAACGATTTCCTTACATTCATTATTATTCTGGTTGGAACTGGGAGACAAAACATGGCCCACATTATTTTCCTGGCCCACAACTTTCATTAGATTAGAAATCGGATTTGTGGGGCCCAAAGAATTAGACCCAACTGCATTATTATCCTCATGTATAGATAAGCCGCCACCCTGCATCAGAGTTCCACCCACGTTAATTCCTTTTTCGAGAATCACATCAGGGTTAATGAATTCACCATCTTCGAGGTCTGTCTCTTCGACTTTCGAACTCAGAAACGACTTTTCTTCTCCCTTGTCACCACCGCTCGGAGAATCCTTTACCGAAGGCGTCAAAAATCCACCACCATTTGCCGGAAAACCACCATTGTTTATCGGAGAATCGAAACCCGATTGATTGTCAGAATCGTCATCCCAAAATCTTTCATTCTCCCCATCTTCTTCACTTTCAAACTCAGAATTGGTCCCTGATTCATTGTCTTTTTCCTTTAAAAAATCTGGAAACCATCTTTCTTCCTCATGAATCCAAACGGAATACTTTCTCCTTTTCCATTTTAAGTGAATTTCTTCATCTAACTTTACATTAGCATCCAATAACAGACAGCAAAAAATGTTAGATAGATCATGGCTATCACGATCAATCTTGACAGGTAGCATAATGCGTCCAAAATTCCCAAGAATAATATTTATTGCCTGCTCAGAGATTAAGTGAGCAGGAAGGCCCTGCAAGCTCACCCACACCGCTTTTTTCGTCTTTCTCGGAAATTTATGATATTGCCTTAACCAACTAAAGCAAGAAGACCATGCAGCTTTGCAATCTGTCAGGAATTCTTTTGCCTTGAGAGATGAACTGAATTGAATTATTACAGATAAGCCTCCTAAATATTTTACTTTACAATCTTCAAGTCCTTCTGCCTTTAAAAGATTCACAAGATTATCCAGTATGTTTAGATTCTTAGCCTCCCCCAACAATAGCTCCGAAGTATTCTTATAAAACACGGACTCCACCGAGTCTTTTAAATATATTTCCTTGACGGCAGGATGATCGAACTCATCCATCTTCGACCTTTCCCCATTTTCATTTTGAATTGAGCCTCCATTATTCACCACCTCAGCATAACTTCTATTACCTCCAGCCTCTACATAACTTCTTTTGCCTCCATCTAACTGTCTTTTAAAGTGGATATTTTTTTCCTTACTGTTCTTTTCCTTATGAACATAAGTCGATTTGCTAAGAAAGGTTCTTCTCTCAAATTTAGCCACGTTGGCCTTTAATGTATTTCCTTTGATTATGACTCCATTCAACTTCTTGGAAATCTCCTCGCAGTTCTGTACTTGTATGAATCTGACAAAACCGAACTTGTCTCCAACCTTTCCTTTCTTTCTTGCAACGTAAGCATCAACTACCTTCCCAACTTTCATTACAGCTTTCCATAGTGTTTTGCTATCGATATCTTCAGGTAAATTGGATACGTAAAAAGAAGTAGAAATTCTCTTAAGATTTCTGAAGTCTGAGACAAAATCTGATCTCCCAAGATACTCACTTCCCCTCCCAGCCTGATCTCCGATACTCATCTTTCTTAAATAATAATTTAGTGTAGAACTGTGGAACCAATATCGTCCATAGATTAGAATAATCTAATGGTCTTGATTAAAAGAGTTAAGTTTGGAATTAGTGAAAAAAGATTGGTAATAATGATATTTTAATTCTTGGAGGGGTAAAAAAGGAAAAGATTGGAAATAGCAAAAAGATTGACATTAACAAAATAAATATCCTTTTTCTTTAAATTAAAATAACATTAATATTATTAATTTTTAAATCAAAAAAATTATACCATAAAAACGAGAATTTTATACTCTTTAAAACGAGACCGGTCATGATATATTTTTTTCGAAAAAATTTTACGTGTTTATTTTTCGTAAAAAAAAAATTACTCAGACCACGATGCAATATATCATGGTGAGATCATTCGATATCGAATGAACACTTTGATATCGTATATTTAACGTCAATGCAACACTGCATATATATATATATATATATATATATATATATATATATATATATATATATATATATATATATATATATATATATATATATGGACTAAGGATCTTTTGTGAACACTTTATTCGTTGTGCACATTGTGAACAACCATAAAATAGCTTCTGAATCTTATGAATCTTGTTGAAAATAGTATTGGACTCTTCTATTAACCTATTAATACTATTGGATCTTTTGGATCTTATTGAATCCTATGAACTTGTCGAATCTTATGAATCTTGTTGCATCCTATGCATCTTGTGCATCTTGTTATAAAAACTACGTACTATGAACCTTTTGAATGTTCTGAATCTTAAATAAACACTTCTATGAACCTTTTAAATCATATGAATCATATTACAAACATTTGTTGATATATATGAATGATTATATGTATTTTTTTTTATTTGTTCACAACGTGCACAACGAATAACTTGTTCACAATGGATCCCATCCCTATATATATGTATGTATGTATGTATGTATATATAGGTTCAAGTGAGTACCATCTATTACACAGCGCACCTGAAGGTACCACTCGTAAAATTATTATTTTTAATTTTTTTTTCATAAACATGTATAATTAACATTACACAGATGATATATGAATTTCACGCAAATTCGAACACTCTAAGTGCATGAAATCACGCATCACATATATGCAAATTTATGTAAGTGTACGTTCACATCATTTTTTAGGAGCTAGGAGATGTGAATGTTTGTGAAATTTACATATGATCTTCATAATGTTAATTAAAACATGTTTATGAAAAAGAGTTTAAAAAATGATTTTTTAAAGTTAGTACCTTCTGGTGCGCTGCATAATATGTGGTACTCTCTCAAACCATATTATATATATCATAAACATGTATAATTAACATTACACAGATGATATATGAATTTCACGCAAATTCGAACACTCTAAGTGCATGAAATCACGCATCACATATATGCAAATTTATGTAAGTGTACGTTCACATCATTTTTTAGGAGCTAGGAGATGTGAATGTTTGTGAAATTTACATATGATCTTCATAATGTTAATTAAAACATGTTTATGAAAAAGAGTTTAAAAAATGATTTTTTAAAGTTAGTACCTTCTGGTGCGCTGCATAATATGTGGTACTCTCTCAAACCATATTATATATATATATATATATATATATATATATATATATATATATATATATATATATATATATATATATATATATATATATATATATGTTGGGAATTCGTATGGTTTTTCATAAAAACATAAACATTAATCATATTAACGCACAACGGAAGCTTTTAAAAATTACGAATTCCGTACACGGATCATCAAGTATACATAAGATAAGTAAATGAGAAAACAATAAAAATCCGTACCTTTGTATCCTATGACAAGAATACACGAATGAGACGCTTTCGGTATCCACCGGTGATGACACGATCGAGCGGCGCCAGGTATGCAATCAAACACACGAACAACGGGAAAACCAAACACTAATATGTGTTTTTGTTTGGTACGGTTGTACACCACAGAAACCAACCCACACCCCCACACACATCGAATGTGTATGTGTATATGCGTTTTGAGTTTCGTGTATCACCACCAACTAACACCCTTGATTTGTGTATATCTATAGGGTTAAGTGTTATTTTGACCATTCAACTTTAAATTTTTTTTCGATTTAGCCATTAAACTATTTTTTGTCTTGATTTAACCACTAAACTATTTTTTGTATACATATTTAGCCACTAAACATTCTTTTTACCAATTTAGCCACTGAAAATTGTCCCGATTTGGCCACTAAACTATCATATTTTGTATCGATTTAGCCATTAGTTTTATTCATTTTTCCCAAAATAGAACATTAAACAAAGTTTAGTGGTTAAATCAGGACAAAAATTAGTTTAGTGGCTAAATGGGACAAATCTGAAAGTTGGATGGTCAAAATGGTACTTAACCCATATCTATATATCCATATCTCTTTGACCGTATATATATATTATATATATATTAATTAAAACTTTAATATAATAATATAATATATATCCTAATAATTATCTTTATTATTTAAACCTTATATAATTATCTCTATAATTATATAGCCTTTAAATAATAATAATCTTTTATACATTATCTAATAATATATAAATGACTAGATAATTATTTATAATTATCTCTTAATTATTTGATTATAATTATCCATCCAGTTATCCAATAATTAGATGATAATATCAATTCAAATAAATGTGTCTTTTATTTAATATCAAATAATAAATAAAAGACTAGATAATTATTTAACTATCATCCAATGACAATTAAATTACTACAATATCTAATATTGTACTTTTAGTCCCCGTACTTTGAGATATAACTAATCATACATTAATTTAATCTCAATGATCATTTCGTGTCATAAACAATATCCAATATTATTTATTCAATAGTTTAATTGCATCTGCTCAGTTCTGCTCATCGGTGTGACCCTCAAGTGTTTTATGAAATCAGCCATGATCCAGTAGTAATGTCATCTTTACACACAATATACTAACATACTCCCACTTGTGTAAGACGACATACTGTCCTACAGCATGCGCCTAAAGGAGGTAATGGCTAGACACTTTAGGCAACCAAGGTCATAAAAACTCTGACTCCCATTCGGGCATTCTTGTTAAAACAGCCTTCCAAAAAGAAACTTAGGTTATATCCCATGCATCGCGATATTTCAATGTGAAAGCTAGGCATGGATTAGATCAACCGTAGCAAACACTATTATGTTTCTCGACTCCCTGATCTCATACTAAACTGAAACAGACAGATTAGAACACGTCAGTTCTGTCCGAGCATGGCCATGCATTTCTGTCAGTATCGATCGCCGATGGGCCCAGAAATATCTCTTCTTAGTTAAAAGAAGGTGCAAATCCCATCTTGACTATCTAGGCCTCCAGCACGACTCCCACTGCAACCAGCCTTGAACCGTTATGATCACCCAGTTACGGATGACGTTAGGTTAGGCCAAATGTACAGCACCACCCGCACTAAAGTACGTAGACATCTTAGGTACTAAGGATTACCTTTTTGAGACGACTCATGACTATGATCCACAAAGTGGTCTCAAACGGTGGGTCAATCCAATATTTGTTCGCAACAAATACCTGTGAATTTGGTCCAACCTTTGCTATATTCATCACCCATGAATATCAACCAAAAACCACAGTAGCCTTTTAATTCTCGTTGTGGTTCCCACGACAACAAGCAGCTATGGAATAGTTTTAGAATAACTTCAAATTTATTCTTGGATTTCTAAAACATGCAAAATAGAACGACATTAAAGATATCATGTTGATCTCCTTTATCTCAATAAACACAACATGACTTCCATCAATTTAATGCTACTGTTCCTTTATCAAATGTAACGGTAATACGATCTATCGAAAATTTAATTTCAGACATGATCTTAGTGGGAGTGTTCTCTAGTTAACTGACTTAACTTCCATTACCGTTTATCTTTGAAAAATTACACTAGTTCTTTATTACAACTTCTTGTAATATTATTCAGATCCAATCTGAATCTCCATACAAATTTATATCCATTATATTTAGAGGAACTGGTAAATCACTCATAAAGACACCAGGATTAAAATTTAGGAGCTCTAGCAATTCTGATTAATTGCTACTAGTGATACGTTTAGATGTTTAGTCTTGAATATGACAGTATGCGGTTTATCTATATCAAAATATTTTTAATAACATTGTGTTCAACATTTGTGATATGTATCCATAACCACCAGAACCTGGTTATCGACAACATTTTGTTGTAGTGTTCCGTCAAGTTTGCCGACGAGTGTTTAAACAAGTCAAATGCTATTACTTGACTAACCACCACACAAGTTGTATACATTTCACATGTAATTTTATAAAATGCAATTACTTCTTGTCTAAACAATCCTGACTTCTCAAGTCTAATTATTTCTGACAAGTGAAGTGAATTTACCTCCATGTAACTCCTTTACATTTAATTCTGCATTTTATTAGTTTCATCTATATAATCACAGGTGACTATCCAACTCATATAATCTCTTGAACAAGCTTTCAAGAATTAACAAGTTCAATGAAACTTCATTTGAACACTTGAACAATTTACACAACAACATGGTAACCCTTTTTATCTGAATATGACTATTCGCTTGTCCAATCTCTATTGACAAGTTACTATTCAAGTTCCACTTGAATCAATAGTCTATAATCATGGTTTAGTAATCTTAAACAATAGGAATTTCAAGCAACAAATTTTTAACTCCAAAAATTCTTTATTTATCCCAAAAAATACCATTGTTTTAATAATAATAAAATTATATAATGAGATATATGTGTGTGTGTGTGTGTGTGTGTGTGTGTATATATATATATATATATATATATATATATATATATATATATATATATATATATATATATATATATATATATATATATATATATATATATATATATATACACACCATGATAAACTATTGATGACATGAAAATAGTGTCCAGCAGAGTATTCTCTAAGATGTCTCTATGCTCCCACTGAATTTGTCATCTCTTTTCACTTCATTTTAGTCATTGCAGACATTATGCATGAAACTTTGTTCAATTGGGTATCACATATCCAAGAACAATAGAAGTGACTGATTCAGATACACGAAGTCTCAATGCGGTCAAAGTCTCAATGCGGTCAACCTTGACCGTTTCCAAGTACTTGGGACAATTCCTTTCCCAGTGCCCAGTTTCCTAGCACTCAAAGAATTTGTCATCCTTGAATTTGACTTCTCTGGTTCTAGGTTTTAGCTACTTGTTAGCTTTAACCTCCGGCTTGGAAACTTACTTTCCTTTCCGTCTCTTTCCTATCTTCTCTCCTTAATCACTCCCTCAGCAGTCTATAGCATCCGATGCAGCCCACTGATCATCTTCTCCGTGCATATTGTAACAAATTACAAATTGCTAAAATTCCTTCAATAAGGAATTGAGAATTAGATTCGTGGTCATGTCCTGTGTCACAGGTAACCCAAGTCTGCTAAGATGATCCAGATAACCTTTCATCTTCAGCGCATGGGATCTAACAGTTGTTCCTTCTGCCATTCTGCAGGAGTTCAGAGCCCTTGTCGTATATCTTTCTCAGTCCGAGCCTGAGTTTGGAACATATCCTTTAGCTGGCGATACATCTGTCAAGCTGAGACGTCCATAAGGCTAGTCCGCAGCTCAGATGTCATGGTCGCTAGCATTAGACAGGCAACATTGACCGAATCCTCAGAGTGCTTCTTGTGGAGATTTCTCTCCTCAACTGTAGCAGTCTCTGTAGGAGCAGGTTCTGGTGCCCTTTCCAGAATATACGACTTTCACCCTGTACTCAGAACATTTGTCAGATTTTACTCCCAGTTCAGGAAGTTGCCTCTTTTGAGTTCTCCATATCCCGAATGGACCTCAAAGTAGAAACATGTGCTTTTGGGGAGGATTTTTAAGTGGGAAAAGGATATTGACGTTATCATTGTTGTTATTACTGTTATTGTCATTGTTATTATTAAACCGCTTCTACCTCTGTCTTTTTCAACCATCTTAAACAATTTTTCAAAAATTAGTATTTGATTATCCATTAATAAATCAATAACCCAAAATTTAGAAAATGATTTATTAAT
>JAANYP010008551.1:2500-12500 GCA_020465985.1 Centrapalus pauciflorus
CCGGTCGGTCCTCGGGGGATCGGCCGGGGAAAAAAAAATTTTTTGAGCTTGACCTTCCGCGGCGAAGTGTGACGGGAGCCCGGGCGCGGCACACCGGTAGGTCCTCGGGGGATCGGCCGGGGAAAAAAAAAAATTTTTGAGCTTGACCTTCCGCGGCGAAGTGTGACGGGAGCCCGGGCGCGGCACACCGGTAGGTCCTCGGGGAATAGGCCGGGGAAAAAAAAATTTTTTGAGCTTGACCTTCCGCGGCGAAGTGCGACCGGCACCGCGGCGAGGCCGGCCGCCACCTGTCGGTCCCGGCGGATCGGCCGGGGAAAAAAAAATTTTAGCTTGGACCTTCAGCGCGAAAGTGTGAGGGCAACCCGGCGGAGCCCGGCGCGGCACACCGTTCGTCCGCGGCGGATCGCGGGAAAAAAAAATTTGAGGCTTGACCTTCCGCGGCGAAGTGTGACGGAGCCCGGCGCGGAACACCGTCGTTCCTCGGGGGAGATCGGCCGGGGAAAAAAAAAATTTTTTGAGCTGACCTTCCGCGGCGAAGTTGCGACCGGCCCCGCGGCCGAGCCGAGGCGCGGAACACCGTCGGTCCTCGCGGGGATCGCGGGGAAAAAAAAATGTTTTTGAGCTTGAACCTTCCCGCGGCCGAAGTTGACGGGAAGCCCGTGCGCGGCACACCGTAGGTCCTCGGGAAGACCTGAGGGAAAAAAAAAAATTTTTTGAGCTTTGACCTTCCGCGGCGAAGTGTGGACCGGCACCCGCGCGGCGAGGCGCGGAACACCGGTCGGTCCTCGGGGGATCGGCCGGGGAAAAAAAAATTTTTTGAGCTTGACCTTCCGCGGCGAAGTGCGACCGGCACCGCGGCGAGGCCGAAGGCGCGGAACACCGGTCGGTCCTCGGGGGATCGGCCGGGGAAAAAAAAATTTTTTGAGCTTGACCTTCCGCGGCGAAGTGCGACCGGCACCGCGGCGAGGCCGAAGGCGCGGAACACCGGTCGGTCCTCGGGGGATCGGCCGGGGAAAAAAAAATTTTTTGAGCTTGACCTTCCGCGGCGAAGTGTGACGGGAGCCCGGGCGCGGCACACCGGTAGGACCTCGGGGAATAGGCCGGGGAAAAAAAAATTTTTTGAGCTTGACCTTCCGCGGCGAAGTGCGACCGGCACCGCGGCGAGGCCGAAGGCGCGGAACACCGGTCGGTCCTCGGGGGATCGGCCGGGGAAAAAAAAATTTTTTGAGCTTGACCTTCCGCGGCGAAGTGTGACGGGAGCCCGGGCGCGGCACACCGGTAGGTCCTCGGGGGATAGGCCGGGGAAAAAAAAATTTTTTGAGCTTGACCTTCCGCGGCGAAGTGTGACCGGCACCGCGGCGGGAGCCCGGGCGCGGCACACCGGTCGGTCCTCGGAGGATCGGCCGGGGAAAAAAAAATTTTTTGAGCTTGACCTTCCGCGGCGAAGTGCGACCGGCACCGCGGCGGGAGCCCGGGCGCGGCACACCGGTCGGTCCTCGACGGATCGGCCGGGCCATTACGCGCGTAATCAGAATTTTTTTTTCGGCGGTCCGTTACGCACGAAGTGTTGTAATATTTTTTCGCTCCCGACAGGCAAGGCCGTTACGCACGAAATCGGAATTTTTTTTTCGGCGGTCCGTTACGCACGAAGTGTTGTAATATTTTTTCGCTCCCGACAGGCAAGGCCGTTACGCACGAAATCGGAATTTTTTTTTCGGCGGGCCGTTACGCACGAGTCCGAATCCGTCGGTTAGGCTAGGTTCCGCCGTCAAGGCAGCGGACGGCTGCGCCGTCCGCTTCTCCGGTCAGTGGGGGCCGGGGAAGAAAAAAAAAAAAATTCCGTTGAGCTTGACCACCGGCGGCGGAGTGCGGCACACCGGCGGGTACGCGGCGAGTCGCGCACGGAGTCGTTGTTTTATTTTTCCGCGGGCCGTTACGCAGGGTTGGCCGGGCCGTTACGCACGAGTCCGAATCCGTCGGTTAGGCTAGGTTCCGCCGTCAAGGCAGCGGACGGCTGCGCCGTCCGCTTCTCCGGTCAGTGGGGGCCGACCACCGTCCCATTATTGAAGGCTTTATGTGTACAAACACGGCGGATGAAAAAATCAGGGAACCGAAATGTTCGACGGTGACGAGACCTGAACCGAAAGACCGGGGTAGGTTACGTACGGGCATGCTTGGCTTCGACGGTTTGACACTTATTCGATTCCAACTTTTCGAAGACCAATATCTCCGGAACCAGAGGTGTTAGCGGTTTTCTCCCGTGATTCATTCCGGTTCCAATTTCGATTTACAATAAGATGTCAAAGTTGGAAAGCGATCGGTGCGCGGAATAAAAATTCGATTTTCCGATCGACGGCCGCGATTGGTGCGCATGCAGGGGGACCGAGCACCGCGGACGTACGTTCACGGCGTACGGGCGCTCCCCCGGTGTTCACCGTGTCGCACCCGCGGCGGCCCGTATGCGGTGAAAAATATAGTTTCGGCCGCGGTCGGACCTTACTCCGTACTATCTAGCTAAACCACAGCCAAACGAAATTTTACCCGCAGAGCGACTATCTAGCTAAACCACAGCCAACCGAGATTTTACCCGTAGAGCGACTATCTAGCTGAACCACAGCCACCCGGGCGGACCACGGTCGACCGAGCCCCTGCCGGCTGGCAGTCACCGCGGGACCCGTAGTCCGGCCGGTCCACCGCAGTCCGGCGGTCGGGCACCGCGAGACCGGCTGCCCGGCCGGACCACGGGCACCGCGGACGTACGGTCACGGCGTACGGGCGCTCCCGCGGTGTTCACCGTATCGTACGCTTGGCGGGCTGTTTGCGGTGAATAATATATTCTAGGCCGCGGTCGTACATAACTCCGAACTATCTAGCTAAACCACAGCCAACCGAGATTTTACCCGTAGAGCGACTATCTAGCTGAACCACAGCCACCCGGGCGGACCACGGTCGACCGAGCCCCTGCCGGCTGGCAGTCACCGCGGGACCCGTAGTCCGGCCGGTCCACCGCAGTCCGGCGGTCGGGCACCGCGAGACCGGCTGCCCGGCCGGACCACGGGCACCGCGGACGTACGGTCACGGCGTACGGGCGCTCCCGCGGTGTTCACCGTATCGTACGCTTGGCGGGCTGTTTGCGGTGAATAATATATTCTAGGCCGCGGTCGTACATAACTCCGAACTATCTAGCTAAACCACAGCCAAACGAAATTTTACCCGCAGAGCGACTATCTAGCTGAACCACAGCCACCCGGGCGGACCACGGTCGACCGAGCCCCTGCCGGCCGGCGGGCACCGCGGGACCCGTAGTCCGGCCGGTCCACCGCAGTCCGGCGGTCGGGCACCGCGAGACCGGCTGCCCGGCCGGACCACGGGCACTCGGCCGTCGGGCACCGCGGACGTACGGTCACGGCGTACGGGCGCTCCCGCGGTGTTCACCGTGTCGCACCCGCGGCGGCCCGTATGCGGTGAAAAATATATTTTCGGCCGCCGTCGGACTTAACTCCGTACTATCTAGCTAAACCACAGCCAAACGAAATTTTACCCGCAGAGCGACTATCTAGCTGAACCACAGCCACCCGGGCGGACCACGGTCGACCGAGCCCCTGCCGGCCGGCAGGCACCGCGGGACCCGTAGTCCGGCCGGTCCACCGCGAGACCGGCTGCCCGGCCGGACCACGGGCACTCGGCAGTCGGGCACCGCGGACGTACGGGCGCTCCCGCGGTGTTCGCGTATGCGGTGAAAAATATATTTTCGGCCGCCGTCGGACTTAACTCCGTACTATCTAGCTGAACCACAGCCAAACGAAATTTTACCCGCAGAGCGACTATCTAGCCGAACCACAGCCACCCGGGCGGTCGGACCCTAGGGGAGCCGGCTGCCCGGGCGGACCACGGTCGACCGAGCCCCTGCCGGCCGGCAGGCACCGCGGGACCGGCAGCCCGGCCGGAGCACGGGCACTCGGCCGTCGGGCACCGCGGTCGTACCGTACGGGCACTGCGTACGGGCGCTCCCGCGGTGTTCACCGTGTCGCACCCGCGGCGGCCCGTATGCGGTGAAAAATATATTTTCGGCCGCCGTCGGACTTAACTCCGTACTATCTAGCTAAACCACAGCCAAACGAAATTTTACCCGCAGGGCGACTATCTAGCTAAACCACAGCCAACCGAGATTTTACCCGCAGAGCGACTATCTAGCTGAACCACAGCCGGGCGGGCGGGCAGGCACCGCGGACGCGGCGCGTCGGCCGGTACCGGCGGTCGGTCCCGGGATGGCCGTTACGAGCCGACATAGCGAAATTCCGGCGACCCCGGCTGGCCGTTACGCACATTCGAGTTTCACACGTCCACCGGTCAAACCCGAGTTTTTCTAACTATGTGAGCGACCGGTCGGTCGGTCGGCGTTCAGCCGGCCGGCCGGTCGGCGACCGCTCGCTTACGACAGCAAAGCCACGGGCGACGCCGAAGCCGACGGGTCCGCCTCCCTAGCGGAGAACGCGGCACCCGTCCACGTTTCGGCGACCGACCCATCTCGCACGCCGAGTGGCAAACCACGACCGGCGCTACGGGCCCTCCTACCGGTGGGCCGGCAGCGCGACACACGGCACACACGACCGATGACGACTCCCGTTACCGTTTCGCAGTCTACCCGACAACCCGAAGCCAGAACAATCCCGCCGCGGCCGGCCATAGTCGCCGCGCCCGGCGGTCGCCGGGGCGAAGCCCCGGGACGACGGACTTCGCGTCGCGTCCCGGCTTCCCCCACGATCTCGGCTGGGGACCGTTACGGAACGGGCGAGAGCAGCGATTGTACCGGCCAGCCGGTCTCTCCCGACTCTCGTCAACGCGTACCGCGTCGCGACGGGTCACCGCTCCGCCGGCGCGCGCGAGCGCGGCACCGCCCTCCGGGGCGGGGTCCGCGCCCGCCGCGCCGCCGCCGTCGCTGACCCGCCGGGCACGCGCTCGCAGCATTCAAAATTCACCACGAACCGCGGTCGGTCGCACGCCGGGACCCCAGCGGTCGCGGCCGTGCGACCGCCCTCGGCGTCGGCCCGCCACCCGGCGGACCGGCGCTCGGACGCACGCGTACCGCGCGCGAGGCGCTCCTCGCCCACCGCAGTCGGCACCACGCCGGCGGGCGGTCGGGCGGGACCGCGCGCCCGCGCGCGGCACGCGCCTGTTGTAAAACCGAGATCCCTGGTTGATCCTGCCAGTAGTCATATGCTTGTCTCAAAGATTAAGCCATGCATGTCTCAGTGCAAGCCGCATTAAGGTGAAACCGCGAAAGGCTCATTAAATCAGTTGTGGTTCCTTAGATCGTACCCAAGTTACTTGGATAACTGTGGTAATTCTAGAGCTAATACATGCCGACAGAGTTCCGACCGTCGCGGCGCCTCCGGGCGTCGCGTGCGGGAGGAACGCTTTTATTAGATCAAAACCGGCCCGTCGCGGCGCGCTTCGTGCGCGTCCCGATCGCGGCCCGCGCAAAGACCTGGTGACTCTGAATAACTTCGAGCTGATCGCACGGTCTCCGTACCGGCGACGCATCTTTCAAATGTCTGCCTTATCAACTGTCGACGGTAGGTTCCATGCCTACCGTGGTGGTAACGGGTAACGGGGAATCAGGGTTCGATTCCGGAGAGGGAGCCTGAGAAACGGCTACCACATCCAAGGAAGGCAGCAGGCGCGCAAATTACCCACTCCCGGAACGGGGAGGTAGTGACGAAAAATAACGATACGGGACTCATCCGAGGCCCCGTAATCGGAATGAGAACACTTTAAAACCTTTAAACGAGGATCAATTGGAGGGCAAGTCTGGTGCCAGCAGCCGCGGTAATTCCAGCTCCAATAGCGTATATTAAAGTTGTTGCGGTTAAAAAGCTCGTAGTCGGATCTGTGTCTGGGCGGTGCCGGACCACCCTGGCGGTCCGGCGTGTCGCGGCCGGTCGCGTCGCGGGACCACGCGTCCCGTCGGCGCGGCCGTCGTCGCGCTCGTCGGCCGTCTCGGGGTGTTAGTTACCGGCACGTCGGCCGGACGTATTGTCGGCAGGCGGACACGTGTCTCGTGCTTCCGGCGCGCCGCGCGGCCACGCGTCGCGCGGCCGTCGGGGTCCGACGACGGCGGCCGCCTACTCCAATCTTGCTGCGCGGTGCTCTTCACCGAGTGCCGTCGGCGGGCCGACACGTTTACTTTGAACAAATTAGAGTGCTCAAAGCAGGCTCAAATCTGGCGGGGCGGCTTCGCGGCCGTCTCGTCAAAAGGC
The DNA here is from genome assembly GCA_020465985.1 of Centrapalus pauciflorus. NCBI lineage: Eukaryota > Viridiplantae > Streptophyta > Magnoliopsida > Asterales > Asteraceae > Centrapalus > Centrapalus pauciflorus. The sequence goes on from JAANYP010008551.1 coordinate 8,761, forward strand.
CCTGAATACTGGTCGCATGGAATAATGGAACAAGACCTCGGTCCCGCGCATCTCCGCCCTTCGCGGGCGCGCGAAACCGCCCTCCGGGGCGTTTCCGTGCGCGGGCCGCCGGGCCGCGGGCGCCAGTCGCCCGCGCGTCCCGCCGGGCCGGTTTTCGGGACCGGAGGTAATGATCAACAGAGACGGGCGGGGGCATTCGTACCGAGACGTTAGAGGTGAAATTCTTGGATCGTCTCGAGACGAACTGACGCGAAAGCATTTGCCAAGTACGTTCTCGTATGATCAAGAACGAAAGTTAGAGGTTCGAAGGCGATCAGATACCGCCCTAGTTCTAACTGTAAACGATGCCAGCTAGCGATCCGCCGGCGTTTCATTAACGACCCGGCGGGCAGCTTCCGGGAAACCGAAGCTTTTCGGTTCCGGGGGAAGTATGATTGCAAAGTTGAAACTTAAAGGAATTGACGGAAGGGCACCACCAGGAGTGGAGCCTGCGGCTTAATTTGACTCAACACGGGAAACCTCACCAGGCCCGGACACCGGAAAGATTGACAGATTGAGAGCTCTTTCTTGATTCGGTGGGTGGTGGTGCATGGCCGTTCTTAGTTGGTGGAGCGATCTGTCTGGTTAATTCCGATAACGAACGAGACTCTGTCCTGCTAACTAGGCGGGTAAACCCGGGTCGGCGGTGGGCGCGGCGCGGGCGGTTTCGGCCGTCCGCGTTCGCGTCTCCGTTGGCTCGGCCCGGTATCCCCGAACGCGTTCGCCCGTCGTCCACGGCGGTCGTCGGGCGCGGCCGCGCCATCCGCGTCCCGGCGTGCGGCGGGCGTGTGTCGGCCGGGGGGCAACCTCCGGTCGGCGCGCGTCAGTCGTGCGTCGGGCTCCGCGGTGAAGCGCGCCGCGTCCGCGGCCGTCGCCGGCGGATCACGATACGTTACTAGGGCTACCGCCGGCTCCCAGGAGCTTAAACTCTTCTTAGAGGGACAGGCGGCGGACGAAAATAGCCGCACGAGACTGAGCGATAACAGGTCTGTGATGCCCTTAGATGTTCTGGGCCGCACGCGCGCTACACTGAAGGAATCAGCGTGTGTTAACATTCCTGGGCCGACAGGCTTCCGGGTAACCCGCTGAACCTCCTTCGTGCTTAGGGATCGTGGCTTGCAATTTTTCCACGTGAACGAGGAATTCCCAGTAAGCGCGAGTCATCAGCTCGCGTTGATTACGTCCCTGCCCTTTGTACACACCGCCCGTCGCTACTACCGATTGAACGACCGCAGTGAGGTCTTCGGACTGGACGCGCGTTATTCGGCCCCCCCGGGGGCTGGGTCGTCGCGCGACCGGGAAGATGACCGAACTCGGCCGTTTAGAGGAAGTAAAAGTCGTAACAAGGTTTCCGTAGGTGAACCTGCGGAAGGATCATTAGAGACGGGCCCGCGGCGCCGGCGTACACGCGCCGGTCTCGCGCGCGCCTCATCCGACCCCGTGGCCGCGAGCGCTCGCCCGACTCACGTCGACGACCGCCCGCGCGCCGCGACCCCCGACCGAGCGTCGACCGAAAGATGGTTACCGTCGAAAGACCAGTCGCGCGCGCTCTACCGCGCGCACGGCGAACAGTTTCGTCGACAATAAACACACCCGACCCCGAACGGCGGATCACTTGGCTCGTGGATCGATGAAGACCGCAGCTATCTGCGCGTCGTCGTGTAATCCGCAGGTTATACGAACATCGACCAGTCGAACGCACATTGCGGCCTCGGTGACCCGCGGGTCCCGGGCCACGCCTGTCTGAGGGTCGTATACCGGATACTCGGCCAGACCGATGCGCCGCCGGCACGCCGGCGCGCGCGCGCCCGCCCGACCGTCGTCCCCCGTCTAGGCGGCGGCGGCGACGGCCGAGGCGACCAGCGCGCGCGCGCGCCCGCACCGGCGGCGCGAGATTGGCGGCTCGACCGGCGCTCCAGGGCGCCCGGTCGTCCGCCCAAGTTGTGACGGCAAACAGTCACGGGTTCTCGCGCCGTAAAACGGCACGTCCCCGTCCGCCCGCCGCGCGAGAGCGCGGCCGGGTCGGCTGAGAGCGTTCGTCTCGACCGCGGTGTCGCGCGTGTCCTCGACACGCGCGCGCGCCCGGCGGGACGCGGCGCCTCTCCGGCTTCCGAGAAGCGGACGCGGACCGTGTCCGGGACGGAGCGCGGACCGCAGACCGCCGCCGTGCGAGTCGGTTCGCCGACCGCACACGCACATTATGATGTATACATACGTTCCGACCTCAGATCAGGCGGGACTACCCGCCGGATTTAAGCATATTAATAAGCGGAGGAAAAGAAAACAACCGTGATTCCCCCAGTAGCGGCGAGCGAACAGGGAAAAGCCCATCGCCGAATCCCGCCGCGCACTTTTGTGTCGCGGCACGTATGGGAGTTGTGGCGTACGGGCCGGCCTCGTTGCCGGGGCGCACGTGACGGTCCAAGTCTCCCTTGAACGGGGCCATGGCCCGCAGATGGTGCCAGGCCAGTAGAGGCCGTCACAGCGTTCCGGGATCGGACCGCGCCTTCGAGTCGGGTTGCTTGAGAGTGCAGCCCGAAGCGGGTGGTAAACTCCATCTAAGGCTAAATACGGCCACGAGACCGATAGTGGACAAGTACCGTGAGGGAAAGTTGAAAAGAACTTTGAAGAGAGAGTTCATAAGAACGTGAAACCGTTCGGGTGTAAACGGACAGAGCCCGCGAGTCCCCGCCGGGCGAATTCACGGTCGGTCCGTAAAACGGCCGGCCGGATCTTTCGCTCGGCCAGCGGACGTCGCGACTCGTTGGGCGCCGGCCGAAGGGCCCGGGTGGCGGTTCGTCGCGGCGGTCGCGTCTCGGCGTGACCGTTCGCGCCGAACCCCGGTGCTCCTGGTCGGCTCGCCCGACGGCAAGAACCGTCGACGCGGCCCCGTCGCAGGCGGGGTCCCGTCGGTCGGCGACGAGTTTCGGGCTACTTTCCGACCCGTCTTGAAACACGGACCAAGGAGTCTAACGTGTGCGCGAGTCAACGGTGTATCATATGAAAAACCACGTTTGGCGCAATGAAAGTGAACCGTTTACGGTGCGGACGATGGCCTAGCGACCGAACCCACCGGCGTTCAAAGTCGCGCTGGTCCGCAGTCCGGGGGCGTCTCCGCCGGGTCGGCTTCGGCCGTCCGGGGGCGCACCCTTAGCGCACACGTTGGTACCCGAAAGATGGTGAACTATGCCTGGCCAGGATGAAGTCAGGGGAAACCCTGATGGAGGTCCGCAGCGATTCTGACGTGCAAATCGATCGTCTGAGCTGGGTATAGGGGCGAAAGACTAATCGAACCATCTAGTAGCTGGTTCCATCCGAAGTTTCCCTCAGGATAGCTGGCGCCGATGTGTCCCGCCCGTTCGCGGGCGTCAGGACGCCGGTGGGACTCCGCGCTGTACGGCGCGGTAACAACACGCTCGTAACACGGAGGATGTCTCATACGGTAAAGCGAATGATTAGAGGACATTGGGGCCGAAACGACCTCAACCTATTCTCAAACTATAAATGGGTGAGATCGCCGGCTTTACCTGGTACACCGCGTGAACCGCGTGCGAAGCCGGCGACGGAACCCTAGGCGCTTAGTGGGCCATTTTTGGTAAGCAGAACTGGCGCTGCGGGATGAACCGAACGCCGAGTTAAGGCGCCGAAATCGACGCGTATTCAGAGACCATGAAAGGCGTTGGTTGCTGATGACAGCAGGA
>JAANYP010008552.1:0-13018 GCA_020465985.1 Centrapalus pauciflorus
TTTTTAAAACAAGATGCATAGGATTCAACAAGATTCATAAAATTCGACAAATTCATTGGATTTAATAAAATCCATAGGATCCAATAAGATTTATAGGTTAATAGAAGAGTTGGGTAGTATTTTCAACAAGATTCATAAGATTCAAAAGCTATTTTATGGTTGTTCACAATGTTCACAACGAATAAAGTGTTCACAAAAGATCTTTAGTCTATATATATATATATATATATATATATATATATATATATATATATATATATATATAGATTCAAGATCAATGGAGTACCATGTTAAACTGGGGTACCGGGGTACCGTTTACAGCCAATCATTTATCATTGAAAATATTAATTAATATATAAAATTCTGTTGAAAATTGAATTCCACGTCATTTAATGTGAGGGGTAAAATTGGTATGAAAAAAATTTTAAAATGAGAATCAAATATTCTCTAAATCCCAAGAATATCTCATTTGTAGTTAATAGTTCTGTTGCCTATTTTAGCGATAACCCTCCATTGATATTTATATCTTGCTGTCGTCCGCTTCAAAGTCGAGTTTTACCATTGTCTTCGTATACTGCACATGTTCGAATTCTTCAATATGGTTTTAAATGCACATGTTCAATACTGCACACGTATACTGCACATGTTCAATACTGCATCATGTTTAATGTGTTTTATCCCTATATATTCCCTTGCTGCACATGTTCAAATTCTTCAATATGATTTTAAATGCAATCACCAATATATTGCACATGTTCAGTACCCTTATTGAACATGTTCAATAAGTTCTTTATAGTAGGTAAGAGTATCAAATCCCTACAATTAAGGGATTTCCTAAATCACTAAATATCATCTATTAATTAAAATAAAACATAATTGACTATATTACCTTTCTGTACTTGTAACCAAACACTGGTGGACTCCGGTGCCCCAATCTAATATGGTACCCCATTGATCCCGACCCTATATATATATATATATATATATATATATATATATATATATATATATATATATATATATATATATATATATATATATATATATATATATATATATATATATATGGGTGGGTTCAATGGAGAACCTTATGCATCGAAGAACCTTGGAGAACCACAATGCATCGCTAGAAAATTGAAATGCATCACGTAGAAATCGATCCATCACATGGAAATAATGATGCATTACGGGGAATTGTGATGCATTTGTGGTGGTGCATAGAGGTTCTTCAAGGTTCTTCGATGCATGGAGGTTCTCCATTGAACCCACCTCTCTCTCTCTCTCTCTCTCTCTCTCTCTCTCTCTCTATATATATATATATATATATATATATATATATATATATATATATATATATATATATATATATATATATAGAGAGAGAGAGAGAGAGAGAGAGAGAGAGAGAGATCGACTAGAAGTTTCTTCCGATTTGAAGGTAAATTTGTTGATTACATGCATGTGACATACTGACATGCATGAATAAGGACAAAGACAAAAACGGAAGGGTACGTAAGGACAAAGACAAAAACGGAAGGGTACGTGTGGTGTAAAACTCATGCGCATGATACCCTCGCTAATCCTAATTTGAGCCACAAGATTTGAGCACTATTGCATGCATGCTAACTTACGCAGGCTTCGTCGCCTATAAAAACCAAGAAAGTTAGACAAGCATATATGTATGCATACATTGCAGCTTAATTGTGTGCATGTATGCATGCTTGTAGTTTAACTACAATTAACTAATTAACTAATGATTTGGAAAATGAAATCAATTGTGTTTTTTGTTGTCATTCTCCATGTTTTCTTAATTTGCTTACCGGAGAATATCGTATATGGGTTTGGCGGCGGTGTCACCAGCAGTTTCGTCCGTTCAGTGTTTCCGGCAGACGACATTCCTCTTGATAGTAAAATTTTTGCGGTTCCGAAGGGTTATAATGCACCACAGCAGGTACTTTTGCTTAATTATTCTCATAGAGATTTTAGTTTAATTCAATTATAACTTGTAAGATTTGAATCTGAGACTCATTCTTTAAATTCTTGAAAAGTATCATCCCTTAACAACGAGGCATTAATTTTAATATAATGGGTTTTAAGTAGCTATCAAATTGTGACATTCTTGTTAATGTCGCCGATAGCTATATATTTTTATTTTATACATATTTATGCTATATATTTTTACATTTAAATTTTAACCACGTAATTTATAGTTAAACTGTTTGTAAACTATGTAGTTAAAATTTAAATGTATATAAATTTAAAATACATAATTATTGTGTGTTATTTTACTTTAACTATCTAATTGAAACTTTTACTTTTAAAATTTTAAACACTTAATATTAATATAAAAATACATAGCATAAAAATGTATAAAGTAACAAATACATACCTATTGGCGACATTAACAAGAAATGTCACAATTTGATAGCTAATTAAAACCCATTATATTAAAATTAATGTCTCGTTGTTAAGGGATGATACTTTTCAAGAATTTAAAGAACGAGTCCCAGATTCAAATGTTACAAGTTATAATTTGTAGTAATTTGTCACATATTTTCTAGTTAAACTCACTTAGAACACTTTTAAACTTTAACTAGAAAATATGTGACAAAATACTACATAACACAGAAGTGTATAAACTCAAAATACATAATTATGTATTAGGCGTCATTTTCTTTTATTTTTAAAGGTAAAAAAGTAGAAATTATATCAAACTTTCATCTGATATATTTTTTAGCATGCTAGCTTATAACTTCTATTAAATATATCACTTTAATAAAAAATCAGAATTTTATGTGTTTTGATAATTATATATATTGTTACATATTTTTAGAAAAATATTTTGATACACGTTTTGTCGTTATGCTATTTGATGCCCATTACGATTTGGATTGTGGATGTTGATGCATATAGGCTCTTTTTGTCGTCTTCATTGAGACAAGTACTTATTATTTTCTTCTGATCTACAAATTAATGCAAGATCAAATTTTTGATGAAATTTTGTTTCTTCTAATTTTTAATGATCCATGTGGGTTTTTTTTATTTATAAAAGTTTTGAATTTTTATATGCGATTATGTTGGAAATTAACCTATGATTAGATAATTAAGGTTGTTTGAAAAACCTAAACGGTAAAAAGTCACACATTTGGTTTTTGCTTTAAAAAAAAACCACACCAAATAAACAACAAATGTGAAATAACATGATTTTTATCTTTTATTTTACATGTTCCTAAACACATTCCGACTTTTAACTCATTTTCAAATTCTTTTTCTATATGAAATTAAATTCATCATTTGTTTTTTTTTTATATTAATAAATTAGATTATATTAGCTTAATTATTTATTTTACTTGATTAATGTAGATTTTAAATTAAAAAATACTAATAAAGTATTCATTTTTTTCGTTTCAAAAAGTTTAATCAGATAAAACAAAAGAATTAAAAAACCAAAAACCAAACCATAAAAAACCACACTAGGATTTTAAAAATCATACATTTCACGGTTTTGGTTTTATGCAAAAAGTACAATATGCATAGACGTAAAATCGATCTCTTAGGTCAGGATATCATGGAGCACCTTGTAAAATTTATTGTGTTCCGGTGTATATGAATAATTAGCATTATTATGAATATTGTATATATACTACACCTATATTGAGTTGTGGTTTTATTAACTATATAGGTGTAAAAGTAGTTGTAAATGTGTGAAACTATAACTAAAAACGAAAAATAATAAAACAATTATTATATACGTTCACATACATTCAAATTATGATAGTCTTTTATGTAACCTGTTTACGACACACACAAAGCAACGACACACAGATAGTGAAGAAAAATAAGAACACGTACTGATTATCACGTGGTTTAGTCTAAACAATGACTTATGTTCACGACACACATAAAGTGTAGAATTATGAGAACACTAACTATTGACGTGGATCTCATGCTAAGATTTGGTATCAATTAGTCTTCACAACTCAATTAACAAGCGCCATCTATGTATATGCATAAAAATTGATCTGATAATTAATGAGTTCACGGCGCCGGCCAATTGGGGAGCAACTTGTGCTACTGCCCCAGGGTCCAACAGCCAAGAGAGTCAAAAAAAAATTTTCTTCCTTTTTATGTGTAGGCTAATTACTAGTACTTGTTTTGTTAGTTGTTTGATTGTGATATTTAAATAAATATTTACATGGTTTTTTCATTTAATATATAACATTATATATACATAGATATTTAGAGGCCCTTTTATATGTTTTGTCTCGGATCCCAAAACCGATAGGAACGACCTGAATGAGTTGATGCATGGTGTGTTGGGATTTCTTACTCTAAAAACACAGGATTTACTTGCAAATATAAACTTTATTAACAATCTTTAGAAATCACACTTACAAATGATTACATTGGGCCTATTTATAACAATCTAAAGGGTGCGTCGAATAGTCACAACCCTTCGTGGTACCCTTTCTGAAAAGTCACAACCTTTATGAAAAGGTGCAACCCTTCAAGTATTCCTAAATACTAAATAGGTCCTTCTACTTACTATAATTTACAATTCATACATCATACTTTACATAATTACATAATTATCATACTAATATAACATTTGATCGGGATTAATCTATCATTCACCCCCTTAATCACGATCATCTTGTCTTACAACAATGTAGGTTCGTCTTCGCTTAAATAGACGAGATGTGCTTCTTGCTTCTTGTCTTTCTCTTTCCATTTTGAACATTCATATGCAAAATGACCAAATTCTCCACATTCATAACATCTCATTTTGGTTTTGCTTCGTTCTTGATTCGTACCTCTTTCACGTTCTTTTCTTTTTTTATTGAAATTTCTTCCTCGACCTTTTCCATGGTGTTGAACTCTTGTATTTGCCATTAGAAGGTTTCCTTGGTGATATTCTTGTGATTCATCTTGACTTTTGAGGCGTTCTTCAAAAGTTATTATTCTTCCAGTTGCTTCTTCAAATGACATGCTATTAACATCCGAGTATTGTTCAATTGATGCTACGATCGGTAGAAACTTCTTTGGGACTGAGTTCAGTAGCTTTCTTACGAGTACTTTGTCTTTAATATTTGAACCAAGACTTTTGATCTTGCCTCTTATGCTTCCTAATCTTCCTGCAAAGTTGCTCACTGTCTCGTTATTCTTCATTTTTAAAGTTTCCAATTCGCTCCTTAAAGTTTGTAGGCGTGCTTGTTGAACTCGGTTTTCTCCCATGTATCGTACTTTGATAGACTCCCATACTTCTTTCGCACTTGCATACTGTGAAACTTGCATTAAAATATCTTGTGGCAAAGTTGTTAGTATCATTGCTTTTGTTGTGTGCATCTTTCTTTCATCTATATCTTCTGTGGCTTCTAAAGTCTCCCAAAGATCATATGCCTTAAGTATTGTTTCCATTATGATTGCCCAGGTAGTATAATTTGTTTCATCTAATTTCGGGAATTGAAGTGTTACATTTTGCTCACGTATTTGTGTAGATGATTCTCCTCTTGCCATAGTTTTTGAATTTAAGATTTTAATGCTTACTTACTTACTTGTGATCACTGGATGTGACCAACCTTACTTCTTACTTTCGTACTTCTGATCGTTTGATCAGTTTCTTACTTGCTTTGAAACACTATGGTTTCTCTTACTGTGAAACACGAAGGTTTCTGAAAATACTATGATTTTCACGTACTTGCTTACTGGGAAAACTCTAGGTTTCTGAAAAACACAACGGCTTTTCTCTTACTTACTGGGAAACTCTAGGTTTCTGAAAACACTGTGGTTTTCTCTTACTTCTTACTGGGAAATGCTAGCTTTCTGAAAACACTGTGGTTTTCTCTTACTTCTTACTTGAGAAATTGCTAGGTTTCTTGAAAAAACACTATGATTTTTTTTCGTTACTTACTTGGAAACACTAGGATTTCTTTGAAAAACACTAAGGTCTTTCACTTACTTACTTACTGTGAAACTAGGTTGTAATCTTACTTACTTAGAAACACTAAGGTTTCTTACAACACTAAGTTTCGGGTTTTAGACAAAACTGGCCGGTCACGGTTGTCTAACGTACTCTTACTTAACTTACTCCAAATTTGGTGTTACACGGATTTTAATAACTCCTTGGTTTCTTACTTAATTGCTTACTTACTTATTATTATTATTTTATACTAACCACAATTATTATTTTAAACAGTTCAACAATTCTACGTTTTTTTAACGAAAAATTGTAACGGACTAATTTTAAAATTTTAATCTATTATCTTAAATAAATTAAAATTTACTGTCTAAAATAATAATGAAAATAATAATAATAATAAAATTAAAAGATGAAACCTGATGGGCTCCTTCTTTTAAACTGTTTGGGCTTACTTCCTCTTACTGATTTTGGGCTTCCTCTTGGGCCTGATTCCTCTTCTTATTTTTGGCTGGGTTTTTAAAACTTGGGCTTCTTCTATTGAATCAGTGCTGGCCCCTTTTCTTTTTTTTCCCTTACTGTCTTCCTTGAAACGTTGAAGATTCTCTCAATGGGTTTTGCCCTAGAGAACCGGTGCTTCTTTCTTAATCGCTGTATCTCCTCCCCTTTCTGTGAATCGATGCAACCGCTCTTGCTAATCGTTGTAACCCTCTGAAATCGGTGTAAAACTTCTTGAACCGATGCAACCCCTCTGTTGAATCTTTCAATCGGTACAAATTGTCGCCTCTTACTTGATGGTGACGGTTTTGCGGTGGTTGTGCGGTGGCAATTGGTTTGGCGACGGTTGGTTGCGTTGGTTGGTTCGATTTCTGGAACCCTAAATGTTGCCTCTTACGATGGTGGAGTTCGGTGGTGGTTCTGGTGGTGGATGGCGATGGTTTGTTGTGGCTTCTGTCCGTGGGTACACTCCTACGGTGGTGGTTTCTTCAAAATCAGGTTATATCTTTCTGATTTTGGCTTTACTATCTATGCTATCCGATTTCTAGGGTTTACTTTCTGTTGGAATTGCGATGGGCTTACTGCTTACTTGATTGCTTCTGTTCTGTGTGGGATTTTTCTTACTGTGCCTTTCTTAATTGCTGGTCTCGAATTTGACTTACTGTGATGACCCAAAATGATGACCGACTTACTGGTCTGATGAAATCTGCCTTACTGCTTTCTTCCAATTCTGTTCTAAAATTTGAAAACAGAATTCGTACTTGGTGAATTGATGTCGGTTTGGTGGTAGAACTCTGTGTTCGGCCGCCCCGTTCAATTCCTTACTCTTACTGATGATGTTTCTGAGAAACAATCGTCACTGGTGAATTTCTAAGACTGTTGTGTACACCTGTTCCTTACGGTATATGATGATTGATGTAGGATCGAAAAATCCTTCGCTTTGATAACAAATGTTGGGATTTCTTACTCTAAAAACACAGGATTTACTTGCAAATATAAACTTTATTAACAATCTTTAGAAATCACACTTACAAATGATTACATTGGGCCTATTTATAACAATCTAAAGGGTGCGTCGAATAGTCACAACCCTTCGTGGTACCCTTTCTGAAAAGTCACAACCTTTATGAAAAGGTGCAACCCTTCAAGTATTCCTAAATACTAAATAGGTCCTTCTACTTACTATAATTTACAATTCATACATCATACTTTACATAATTACATAATTATCATACTAATATAACATTTGATCGGGATTAATCTATCATGGTGTAGGTACACTTGACTCAAGGAGATTACGATGGAAAGGCTGTAATTGTAGTATGGGTGACACCCGATGAAGCAGGTTCAAGTGTAGTCAAATATGGAACTTCAAAGAAAAAGTATGATTTTACAGCAAAAGGGACTGTCAAAAACTATACCCTTTACACTTACAAATCTGGTTATATTCATCACTGCCTTCTTGACAACCTTCAGGTATATATATATATATATATATATATATACTTATAATATATACATTCATTCATCATATATATATGTATCTATCTATCGATGATCGAATTTTGTTCGTTTTTGATGTTGTTAGTATGACACCAAGTACTATTATGAGATTGGCGAAGGTGCTTCTGCTCGATCGTTTTCATTTCAAACACCTCCAAAACTCGGTCCAGATGCTTCTTACAAATTTGGAATTATAGGTTAATTAGTAGTTACGATATCCTTTCGTTTTTTTCAATGAAAGATCAAGTAATTAAACGTTGATTGCGTGTTAATTAACATACTAATTTGTGCAGGTGATTTGGGACAAACGTATAATTCTTTTTCAACTCTTGATCATTACATCAAGAGCGGAGCACAAGCCGTGTTACATGTTGGAGATCTATCTTATGCTGATCGATATACATACCACAACGTGGGTGTACGTTGGGATACATACGGTCGTTTCGTTGAAAAGAGTGCAGCGTATCAATCATGGATATGTGCTGCTGGGAATCATGATATCGAGTACTTTCCGTATATGGTATGCATGATCAACTCGTATTAATTAATTAATCAATCGTCGTATCGAGATTTAAGTTATAATCGATCTCTTTGTATGTACAGAATGAAGTCGATACATTCAAACAGTATAATCTTAGATACCCGACTCCTTATTCAGCCAGCGAAAGCTTTGATCCTCTTTATTATGCTGTAAGACGTGCATCCGCTCACATCATCGTGCTATCCAGTTATACTCCATACGGTAATTAACTTTGATCGATTCTTACATTGTTTAACTAATTTTTCTTTCTAAAATGAAATGTAATACGATAACGACAACTATATTTTTGTGACACAGTAAAATACACGCCTCAATATAAATGGCTCGAAGCGGAACTACAAAAAGTGGACAGGAAGAAAACACCTTGGCTTATTGTTATTATGCATTCCCCGTTCTACAACACTAATACCCTTCATTACATGGAAGGCGAAAGCATGAGAGTTGTATTCGAAAAGTGGTTTGTTCAAAACAAAGTTGACGTTGTGTTTGCCGGACATGTCCATGCTTATGAAAGATCGGTATTTTGTCGCCCACTCTTTTTGTGATCGATTTTACTTCTTCGTACGAAATTAATTATAATATTGTCTTGTTATTAACTTTATTAAGATATGTGATTTCAGTACCGAATCTCCAACATACAATACAACATAACCGGAGGTATAAGTTACCCTGTGTCGGATAAGTCAGCTCCGGTTTATATAACCGTCGGAGATGGAGGAAACAATGAGGGACTTGCTTCAAGGTTATAACCATACATTCCTTTTATGTTAACTAACTACATAGCGAAGCTATTTTGTTAAAATCTCTTTTTCGAATCGATTTGATTCTTTAGTTATAACGAGCCACAACCAGACTATTCTGCATTCCGAGAAGCCAGCTACGGACATTCTACGCTAGAGATAATTAACAGAACACACGCATTCTATCATTGGAATCGCAATGACGATGGGAAGAAAGTTCCGACGGATTCCTTTGTGTTACTCAATCAGTATTACTCGTGAGTTGCAAATTAAAAATTCTCCTTTGATGTCAAAAACACCGCTTATTTTTGTGTGTTTTTCGCTTATTAGTGTTAGCATTATCGACCTTTTGTTGTGGAAAAGTGCATTGCTAAACTATGCTTAATTTATACATTTTCTAGGAACTAGTCCTTGTTGAAGGACCTGAAGAAGAATCAAGCAGTAACTTCGCTATTGCACCATGCATTTGAAGGTTTCATGAATTTTTAGCTTCTATGCAGCAATAATAATCATGTTTGAAAGTAGAATTAAGTTAAGAATCTTTGTAATGATTAATTATGACTTTGAAGGAATGAAGCACATGAACATTTTATCGTAATGAACATGTAAAATAAATGTATATCACTTTCGGATAAAAAGAAATTGCCTAAATCGGTTATCCAAATTTTGTTATGTGAAAATAATAAACAAGAAAATGTGTTAGTACCTGATTGATAAATTCGTTTGTATACATATTCTGTTCCCAACGAAATCAAGTGGATAATATTCTTAACTTCTAATTTAACTGATTAAACGAGTTAAAATCGCGACTATCTTAAGAGCAACATCGTCTTAACAGTATCAAAGTTGTTAAGACAACACCATTAATAGTAACATGTCTTATCTTAACAGTATCAAAGTTGTTAAGACACAGCCTTCACAGTACTAGCCAGCCTTGTCCTAACAGCATCAAAGCTGTTAAGACAGCAGGCTTCAAAGCACCTAAGTTGTTAAGTTTTTCTCAATGAAGTTAACACATCAATGAATAAATTCTAATATCAAACCACCTTAGACCACCCCGTCAGGGGCGCAACCCCTTTGACCCCGCTTTTAAACGCTCGGGGTTTTGACTTTGACCAAACTTATACGAGTATGTACTTCACAGCTCAATACTCATTCTAATTAATATCAACCAAAGCCAATAATCCCCACTCCAGTGTAAAAGGATGCAAATTCAGGGTCCAAAGATAGAAACCCCATTAAAATTGTGTGCATGATGCAGACACGAATCGAGCTCCAAACCATTGGTCTATATGACAATTGAAAAACATATATTTGACAATTGTGGAGTATGTGTTGAAACAAATAAGGGAAAGAAGTTTGTACAAATGACAATTGACAAACAATTATATGCCGCCGGTGATAGCTAATATAAGTTCTCAAAAACCATTTCTTGACATTATAACCTTGAAATGTGTCTTCGACATAGCGGATACACACCAAAATGGTGGTGTTTAAAAAACTACATAAGTGGTAATTGTTAGTAAGGTTGTCCCTGTGAGAAGGCCGGCCTCGCAGAACATGCTAGGTTGTAAATATTAGTACTATTAATACATTCTTCTAATTAAATGCCTATTTTTACTTATAACTCATCTTGGAGGAAAAATTAAAATAAAGCAGGTACGATAGAACTCGTGATGATGTATGTATGTATCTAATGTGACTAATACCCGTAATGATTTCTTCAACATCTAAATTGATAGTATTGATAGGCTGCAAAACATGTAATTTAGTTGTGTTATATACTTGGCAAGCTTTGATATACAACATCACTTTGGTCGCTTTTTCGAGTATAAGCATATGAAAACATCTAATTTTCTATGGGTTTCTAAAAAACAAGTCAAAGAGAAAACATCAATTCCCAAGTTTCATCAAGTTTGATCACCCATGCACAAACTAACAAGGAATTAGCACCAAGATTGTAACAACAATCCTAGCAAAAATAGGGGATTGATCAAGAATGCTTGAATTACCTTGGCAAAATTTAATAGTTAATATCAAATACTAAAAACATAGATATAAAAATAATAGCCATATAAGGTTATTCTAATTAGCCCAATTTCTATTTACTTCAAACTTTAGAGCCAACTATCGATCAATGGTGTTTCTAATCTTGTAAAACATTTTTTAAAGCCAATGACCCAATGTTTTAATCATTGTTTAAAATCCTTTGTTTATTTTGATTAATTGAAAATGTGGTCATGTTTTTTATGAGAAACCAATTAATTAGCTCATATTCCCATATTTCCTTCACTAATCTGTATACATGTGGCTCCTCACTTGGTTTTTTACAGACCAAAAATCATTCGGAATTCAGATCTCTTTAATAATAAATCGTGACTCGCGAGAAAGAAAGAAAGAAGAACATACTCCGGTCTGTATAAACTTTCAGGCAATACTTCAAATCTGACTGTACGATAGTTAGACCAATGTATCTTGAATAAGATACGTCTAATCCATTTTAAGAAAATATGTACAATATTTTAATTAGACGTGTTTCTTTTTTGTTTTGTATTTTTCTATTTACATTTTATCTTATATATTTATAATTCTGTTTTATTTGTAATTATTCAATCTTTCTGCTGAATATAGAAACACAAGTTTTCTTTTGAAAGTGCGCTACTGTATAATACACCTTGATATAAGAAGTTTTACATGTTATCGACAATTTTCATGTCAGAAGAGAAATGACGATTTTACATATTGACATTTTAAGACCAAAATTTATATTTTATTCCTGAATCCCTGCATATTTACTATAGATACAACCCAAACCATCCCAAATCCAAATCATGAAACTTATGTTATGCACCTCATATGAGATACAAACGATCCATTCCATGATTAACAACTTTCATAGTTTTGGAACTGTTATGTTAGTTATATGTTTTGGTATAAACAACTTGTTTGGTTGTGGAACTTATTAATTTGTTTCTGTTTAATGCATGGTTCTTACATTACAAAAGATTACAAAGTGGTCAAAGTAATGTGAATACACAATGACTAATCAAAACATAATTGTAAAATTCATATACAAATTGAAAATTACCTTACAAAAGAGTACCTTACAATACCACATTTCTTCATTGATAACAAATCAAAACACAATTCTTAATTCATAAGAAATCTGAACCATTACAAAAATCATTACAAATCTATTAGATGAACTTACAAAAACCATTATAAATCTGAACCATTACAAATCTATTAGATGAATTTACAAAAACCATTACAAATCTGAACCATTACAAATTTATTAGATCAACTTAATATAACAATTACAAAAACCAGAAAAAAAAAATCCAACTTAAAACTAAATGTCTCTTCAATCTTCGAGCTGCATTTCTACTGCATTTAAAGGAGCCTTCAAGATCATTTTTTGACCGCAATAATCCAGGTATAATCACAGTTGATCGAGGACACATGGGTGGATCCACCCAACCAATGAAACTACATCTTGAGCCCTATCACAATGGAAAAAAAAAAAAGATAAACTTTAGGTTTTGTAATCGAATTTCTACAAATATATAACTTACCATTTCAAGACACGCAAAAAAATCGACGACCGGGATTTTGAGATGTCCATGACGTGCTAATAATAGCAGTCCTTCCACACCAGCATATCACCATTTTAGAAGAGAGAATTAATTGAATATGGGATCAATTGCGTTGTCTGTACACATGTATACAGGAAGATGAAGAGAGAAAGAAAGAGACATAGGAAGAAATGATAATTCTATCCTTTGTTTCTGACATTACGGAGAAAAGATTAACGTCGTT
>JAANYP010008553.1:0-47500 GCA_020465985.1 Centrapalus pauciflorus
ACGGAGACTCAACCCAAACTTGAGAGAAGTGGTAAAAAAAGAGGTGTTGAAGTGGTTAGACGCGGGTATCATTTACCCCATTTCTGATAGCCAGTGGGTCAGCCCTACACAGACCGTGCCCAAGAAGTCGGGGGTAACAGTGATAAACACCGAAGATGGGCAGATTGCAACCAGACCAGTAACAGGTTGGAGGGTCTGCATTGATTATAGGAAGTTGAATGCAGCCACATCAAAGGATCACTTCCCGTTACCTTTCATAGATCAGATAGTTGAGAAGCTGGCAGGCCAGAAGTATTACTGTTTTCTAGATGGATACTCAGGGTACAATCAGATTCCTATCCACCCTGATGACCAGGAAAAGACTACGTTCACGTGCCCTTACGGCACATTCGCCTATAGACGGATGCCATTTGGGTTGTGTAACGCTCCTGCCACGTTTCAACGTTGCATGATGGCGATATTCTCAGATATGGTAGGAGGCTCGCTAGAGATTTTTATGGATGATTTCTCTATCTTTGATAAGACATTTGAGGGTTGTTTGTACCATCTGGAGCAAGTCTTGAAAAGATGCACCGAAACAAATTTGGTGTTGAGTTGGGAGAAGAGCCACTTCATGGTCAAGGAGGGTATTGTCTTAGGCCACGTAGTTTCTGAGAAAGGTATGGAAGTGGACAAGGCGAAAATTCAGCTTATTTCATCTTTGCCACCACCAACTAGCGTCAAGGGAGTGAGATCGTTCTTGGGGCACGCGGGATTTTATAGAAGATTTATCAAGGATTTCAGCACCATTTCAAAGCCGTTGTGTAATCTTTTAGCTAAGGATTCTGAGTTTGTGTTTGATGAAGCATGTCTAAAAGCATTTGAGCTATTAAAGGCTAAGCTTACGGATGCTCCCATTTTGCAGTCACCTGATTGGACGAAGCCATTCGAAATCATGTGTGATGCAAGTGACTTCGCGGTGGGAGCAGTGCTGGGACAGAGGGTTGATAAGAAGCCAGTCGTGATTTATTATGCCAGCAAAACGTTTTCTGAGGCTCAGCAGAATTACACTACCACAGAAAAAGAGTTATTAGCGGTTGTGTATGCCTTGGACAAGTTTCGTGCCTATGTATGGGGTGCCAAAGTGATAATCTACTCGGACCATAGTGCATTGAAGTACCTCTTGAGCAAAAAGGATGCCAAGCCAAGACTGATCAGGTGGATTTTATTATTGCAAGAGTTTGATCTGGAGATACGGGATAAGAAGGGGTCGGAGAATGTGGTGGCTGATCATTTGTCAAGGCTGCCCACGTTGGTTCCAAATTCTATTGAAGTGATCAAGGAATCTTTTCCTGACGAGCAGCTGTTATTTGTGTCTAAATTGCCGTGGTTTGCTAATTTGGTTAATTATTTTGTGACAAGTAAGACACCGAGCCATTGGACGTCACAGCAGCGGAAAAGTTTCTACGCTCAAGCCAAGTATTACATCTGGGACGATCCTGACCTTTTCAAGATTGGTGCTGATCAGTTAATTAGAAGATGTGTTCCGGAGATGGACCAACTTGATATCCTTACTCATTGTCACAGCTTAGCATGTGGGGGGCATTTTAGTGCCAAGAAAACAGCCCATAAAGTATTAGACTGTGGTTTCTTTTGGCCTTCATTGTTTAAAGATGCATATGAGTATGTTAAGTCCTGTCTGAGATGCCAACAGGTTGGGGGGATATATAAGAGAGATCAAATGCCCATGGTTCCCATATTAGAAGTAGAAATTTTTGATGTTTGGGGAATAGATTTTATGGGTCCCTTTCCTGTCTCTTTTGGTTTTGAATATATTTTGGTAGCCGTAGATTATGTCTCTAAGTGGGTTGAGGCTGAAGCAACGCGATATAATGACAACAAGGTGGTGTGTAAATTTGTGAAAAAGAACATTTTCTCACGCCATGGGATTCCCCGAGCTATTATTAGCGATGGGGGAACTCATTTTAAAAATTTTCAGTTTCACACCTTGTTGAAGCATTATGGGGTAACCCATCGCGTTGCCACTCCTTATCACCCACAAACGAGCGGCCAAGTTGAGGTTTCCAATAGGGAAGTCAAAAGAATTTTAGAAAAGACTGTTAAGCCTAATCGCAAGGATTGGTCGTTGAGATTAGATGACGCATTATGGGCTTATAGGACTGCATACAAGACCCCTATTGGAATGTCACCTTATAGGCTAGTCTATGGGAAACTTTGTCATTTACCTGTAGAGTTAGAGCATAGAGCTACGTGGGCAATTAGAAATGCTAACTTTGATATTTCTGATGCAGGAAGGATGAGGAAGTTTCAATTGGCAGAATTGGAAGAGATCAGATTGGAGGCATATGAAAGTGCGAGGATTTACAAGGAAAAAACGAAGCATTTCCATGATAAATGCTTGAGAAGGAAGACTTTTGCAGTCGGCAATAAGATTTGGCTCTATAACTCACGCATTAAATTGTTTCCAGGAAAGCTGAGGAGTAAATGGACGGGACCTTATGAGGTAATTCACGTATATGACAATGGAGCTGTGGAAGTCAAGGATCTCAAGCATGGACATTCGTTTACAGTGAATGGCCATAGACTTAAGATGTACGTTGAAGGTCCGGTAAGCACTGATGGTAATCAAGCAACCTTGATAGAGGTAGTGGCTCTCAAAGAGCCAATCGACTCATCTCTGTAAGTAAAATGACTACGAATTTTGTGGGTATATTCACTGCAAACCCTCACGAGACTAAACTCGTCCATCTAAGTAATTAGGTGGTTTAAAGGCTTGCTATACGTGCTAAGTATAGTCGTGTTCCCTACGAAAATGGTTGTTTTGTTTGTTTAAAGTTGCTCTTAGTTAATTTAATGTGTGCTTTCAATTTGGAAATGAGCGGGAGTGACCGTTATTGAGCAAACGGGAGTTAAAAAGCTGGTAGAACGAGTATTGAGTGAATTTGGAGCACCAGCGTCCTAGTGGGCGTTGGAAACGCGGGAATTAATTATTGAACAGAGTGTGAGCGTTTCCAAGACGCCCTGAAGGAGGTTCAGACGCTGGAGTAGCGTTCGGAACGCCATGTAGGACGCTGGGGGCGCGGGACAGTTGAGCTAAAATGGGCGGCGTCTAAGTGAGCGTCTTAGACGCTGGAATAAATTCCAAACCCGAGGGTTAGCGTCTTTAGGACGCCGAAAATAGCCGCACGGACGCTAGGGCTGCGTCTTAGACGCTGAGTAGGACGCCTAAGCGATTTTCATCATTTAAGCCTCACCCACCTCATTTATTCTGCAACCACCGTCTTCCTTTTCTCTCTAAACGCTCTCGTCTTTCTCTCTTGCAAAGCCGACGGTTTCCACTATTGTCGATCGCTTCTCCCACGCATTTCCTTCTCTCCATTGATCAGGTAACGATTTCAAGTCCATCTCTAGCATTTATGCTTCTCTTGTGGTTTTCATAAACCGATTAGGGCTTTTTGGGGATTTGTGTGACTTTTGGAATTCGATGTTGCTCATGTATGTATGTGGTTGTATTTCTCGTATCTTGCATGTTCATCGCACACATTTGTGGTTTCATGAAGTTAGGGGTCCGATTTTCGAAGCTAAGGTTGCGTGAACTTGTCTGCTATAGGTTGTAGGTGGTTAAGTGGCATGATGTGTATATATGTTCTTTGTGGTTAGCGTGTTAGATATTCTTGTCTATAGAACTCCAGTAACCGCGGTAGTAGCCTCTCCCTTTACAACTAAGTTGGGGAGGGGTGATCTATTGAGTGGATTAGTTGTTACATCACAACCCACATCGGGTTTCATTGTAAATAGCAAGGCTGAGTGACACTAGGGTGCAGTGCATTCCCATTCATTATTTTTGTAAGCATTCACGGTGTTTGTATAGTTCATCACGTTGGCATGGCATTTGACATTCTTCGTATGAATCTATTTAGTCATGACACGAGCATCCGCGAGGAAGCGGGCAGCAACCCCAGTTGCCAGGAAAAAGGCCAAACGAGTGTCGTCCTCATCATCGCACGCAACCCCTGCCCCTCAACCAACACCAACTCCTCCTGAAACCATATTGGTAGATGATGATGTACGTTTTTATCTAGAACGTGATGTCAATCGTGCAGAATTCAGGGATTATGGTATAGTTGACTGCTTCAGCAAGATGGGGTGGATGGAAGCGATTGATTGGAAAAAAGAGTTTGTTTACCCTGAAGCGTTGAAGGAGTTTTGTGCTACCGTAAAGAGACGTCGGGATGTTGCACCTGGTTCTTTGACTCTGCAGGCAATAGTGGGAGGTCAGGAGATTGAGCTCACAGCCGAGAAAATACAACAGCTCATGGGTTTCGACTATGGTGTGGATAATGATGACGATCCCGTCCATTTCGAGTTATGGGATGAGGAAAGCATGAAGGAGATGCCTATTGTCGATTCAGAGATATGGCAGGCATACCTCACAAACATCTTTGAGTTGACACCAACTCAAGCAAGGACCTACACAACATTTCACAGGAAGGATTTGAAGCCGCTGGCTAAGGTGGTTTGGAAATTGGTTCTGTACAACATTTTGCCCCGTAATCCAGATACGACTAGTATCAAAGTAAAGGAGGTGTTTGTTGTTAATGCGTTGTTAGCTGGGAAGCCTAGGATTTCGTTGGCTCATCTTTGTTTGCACAACATTTGGAATTTGGTGTTGCAATCTCACAGGACGGAACTGGCCCATGCAAGGCTGCTATCTGATCTCTTCGAATTGATGGGGGCCATTCCACCTAACTCGGCTCCTCTACTGATTCCAGACAATGAACGCTCTTTCACCAGAGCTTTGTTTGGTAGAATGTCCTTCACCCGAGCAGGAGAGTTTGCAATCATCAAAGATCAAGTCAACAAATTTGAAACAAAGCTAATCCGACCACGTTCTCCCACTCCAGAACCACAGTTTCATGGAGGCGCTTCGTCTTCTTCTTTCCCATCCATTGTCCCGGGTGATTTCATCAAGGCAGCAGAGGAACTAGTTACAATGGTAGCAAAGGTTCATCACACACTTCACACCGTGGTGCTACCGACATTGAAAGCCAACACCGAAAAGTTGGACAAGCTGACTGCCTTGGTGACAGCGACCAAAGAGGGGGAACATAGTGTCACACAACCACCACCACCAGGACCGCAAGTGCGAGAGCAGGAGGGAGATTCCAAGGAAGTTCCAGCAGCAGGAGGTCGAGGGTTTTGGATTGGTTTCGGTGAAGGGTCGAAGTACTATGAACAAGCTCCAATGCGTGATGAGGATCGGGATTTGGTTTAGTGGGTTGTAGGTTTTGAACAATCTGGTTCTTTTGGTTGATAGTTAATTCCGCCGCATGTGGCGATGAAACAATTCTAGGTGTACTTAACTCTGATACTTGTTTCTTTTGCTTCTGGATATGCTATGTTTGGGTGCCGTGTGTTATCTCCCTATCATGCTTACCTTGGTTTGTGCTTATATGTGTTGCCTAAATGTGCTATTTGTGATGAGGACATCACTTCTCTCTAAGTTGGGGAGGGGGTGTCCAAATTTTTGATTTTGGCTGGCTTGTAGCATATGTAAGATGATTGTATAACAGGGAACCGTGTTGAGAGCTGCAGATTATATATGTGTAAACAAATATGTTGAGACTAACAGTTCCCCATTTTGGTTGCAATTATTGTATGTGTTTTTCAGGTTTCATTATGTCGGGAGCATCACCATCTCAAAGGCAAAAGAGCATAGCAAAACGAAAGAAAACAGCTTCAGCCACACCAAATGTTCGTCCTCCTGCTGTATGGGATCCAACTAAGCTTTTGTCCGAGCATGATGAAAGAATTAGGGCAGAACTGTTTATGGAGAAATGGGGGGAGGACACGAAGTTCGTCTATGAGAAAAAGCTAGATAGGGATGAATTCGGCAATTATGGTGTGGTCGAGTTGTTTCAAGCCTTGGGTTGGGAGAGAGTGTTGGACTTAGGCGGAGAGGAGTTGTATCCCTTTGTGGTAGCTGAATGGATGTCAAACCTACGACTCGGGAGAGGGGTCGATGACTGTAATTACACCCTAATTGGCATAGTAGGCAATACAGAGATTAGGATGTCAGCCGCAGAATTGAGGGAAGTTTTTGCAGTCGACACTGGATGCATGAGAGATGGTGAGAGACAGCCTTATGTGTATAGAACCGAGGGATATTTAGTCGGTACAGGGATGATGTACTCCGAGGTCTGGTTGAGGAAGGTTATGGCAGCTTTTGATCTTCCCAGGGATCGGGTATCCAAGTATAGGGACTTCAAACGAGGTGATTTGCAGCCGATGGCTAAGGTACTTCATAAGATCGTGATCACGAATATCCTACCAAGGTCAGGGGATCTGAGCAAGGTGAGATTGAAAGATGTTAGTATTATGCATGCCCTGTTGACCGGAGAGGAACCTCTATCCTTTGCTTGGGTTGTAATGGACGACTTGTGGAATATGTACAACACCCGGGAGAGACGGGTTATACCTCATATGTGGCTGTTGTCCAGATACCTGAAGGTAAAGGGTGCTATGGCTGAAAATACCCTTGCTAAGTTCATCAAGGAGAGTAGTTTATGGATCAAGGTCAGCTCTATGAAAGATATTGTACTAAGGGAAGCCGAGGACGGGTACGAGATCTACGACACTGAGACGAAGAAAAGTGTAGTGACACCATATCCGGAAGAGGAGAGAGTAGAGAGACAACAAAGCAGAGCAGTTCGGAGAGGGGAGGCAGGAGATTTAAGCAACATTGTACAGATGTTATCGAGTTTAAGCACGGAAGTCACTGCCATGAGAGTTGAGCAACGAGAGAGGTCAGAGAGACAAGATAGGGTAATGGAGGAGCAGCAAAGGCAAATTAATTGGTTGCAGTCTGAAGTAGGAGCGCAGAGGAGGCAGTTAGATGATATCTACTTAGGTGTAAGGGCCGGTGCATTCCTGAATGCATATATGTATAGCCAGCAGTGGCAGTACGAGGACGAGTTGAGGCACTACAGTGATTATAGGGCCAACCTGCCCTACACACCACTGGATAGGTACCAGGCACCAAGGTATGAGACTATTGACAGAGGCACAGGTAACCCGGTGCCACATCCTGCTTTGGCACCATTCCATCAGCCTTCATTTGCACCCCAAACACGAGATCAACATGGTTTTGCGGCTTTCTTCAGTGGCATCTTTGGGCCACCATCCTAGATGAGAGGCAACTCTAATATCGGGTACTTTCGTTTCATTTCTGTCATTTAGTTATTGCATTTTTCAGTTCAGTAGTTTTCTTAGGCGTTTGGTTTATGTTTGTAACTGTTGTTATGGTGGTAGTATCATGATCACTCCTTTACTGCTTATACATGATTGGTTTGTACAAAGTGTGAAGATGAGAGTTTAAGAGGGGTGAGCACCCTAGTTTGATAGTTTTAAAAGAAAGTAGCTTTTGGGGTGATGAAAAGGAAGTATGATTGAGTATAAGTGTTTAGCATGGGAGATAGTGGTTGATTCCTTCGTTAATAAATCTTTGGAATTGATGGCAATAAGGGGGAGAGTAATGTATGCATTGCACGGAAAATCTAAAAATATAAAAAAAAAAAAAGAAAAGAAAAGGAGAGTTGAATAAGCTAGCACGTGGCCTAGTAAGTTCGGGAAATTAAGTCCGTGGGGTACCGTCATGCCTAATCACCTAAGACCGTCTGGTTTGGGATCGATTGACCCAAATCCCGTTACATGAACTTGCTAGAAAGCCATGGCTGTAAGTGCTAGCATTGAATCAAAAGAAAAAAAAGAGCAGAAAAGTGCTCCAAAATGAATGTGCAGTTGGGTGTTAAGTGAATAACTCGTAACCTTGAGCTAAAAATCAATGCTTACTGATTTATTAGGAAGGAAGACTCACAGCTTGAACATGTTAGCATTTGATTTGATCATCCACTGTTTTATCATGCCACAAGTTCACGCTTTTAAAGTTGGAAAACTCAATCGTTTCATCCTTTTTGTCTCTGTTTTGATGCCTTGTTCGGGACGATCAAGGTGTAAGTTGGGGAGGTTTGATCAGTGATATAATCACTGTTATTTTCATGTGTTTTTGTTATGTTTAAGTGTGTAAATATGAGATAATTGGTACTGCTAATGTAGGTTTTTGTGTTTTCAGTTGCTTGGCAAGAAAGTAAAGGAAATAGCAGCCTAAAAGGAGAATTCCGTGCAGGGCGTCCTAGCCAGCGTCCCAGACGCCCAGGCAGACGCCCGAAATTCCCTGAGACAGAGTCTGAGCGTCCTAGCCAGCGTCCCAGACGCCCAGGCAGACGCCCGAAATCATCTGAAACAGAACATGAGCGTCCCAGCCAGCGTCCTAGACGCTGGGGGCGACGCTGGTGCGGAAAAGTGGCGAAACCTGCAGTTTTTGAGGGAGGCAGTTACCATTTTGAAGGGGGTTCGCAATTTGGCAGTTTCACACACACAAAGGTGCGATTTTGGGAGGAAAATCAGAGGAGGAAAGCTACTGGAATCAAACGAAGATCAAGCATTGGCATCCGATCGATTGTATTTACACATTATCGGTAGTTTAATGTTTTCATCCGTGTTTGACACTGTTAGTAAGTTAACCCAAGCTATGCTTGGCTAAATACTTAGTGGTGTTTGTTCTTTAGTTTGCATACTATGGTTTGAATGAATGTTTAATTAATTTCAGTTTCCAATTGTGTTTAAAGGGGTTGTGGATCTTATTTGTGAATGAATGATTGTAATCAATGGATATTGTATGTAACGAGGTATAGCGATATCATTAGTTGTGCCGGCTCATTCATATGGGGAAGACAATTAATAGACGGCGCATACTTCGTCTTAAGAGTATTTGTTGTGAAAACCAATTCATTTATATGGAAACTGTAAAAGGGGATTATATTTGTATGAGTAAATGCGAATGAACAGAAAGTGTATCTAAAATGGTTGATGTCCATGTCATTGATTGTGCCCACTCTCTATAGGGGAGGAAGACAGTCAATAGAGTGGTATACGTTGTTTTGGAGCATAAGTTGCATAATCGTATCAATTCATGTAAATGGAATCCATAACATTCTGAATTACCGTAGTATGTATAACGAGAGAGCAAACACCATCTTTCTCTTCCAGTGAACTTCTTGAATTCAATTCTTGTGTGTGTCATCGCCAGAATAGTATTTTGCAGTAGGAAATTAGTTTAAAACAAATGATTTCAATCCTAATCCAAACAGTCTCTGAACTAGTTTAGCGACCTATCATTCCCTGTGGATTCGATCCCACTTACCCTATCTATATAGTGTTTTTGGGTTATATTTTTGATACTCATACGACTGGGTCCATCACTTACTCGGAAATCGGTCAATCACCTGCTTGGGAATCAATTGAATCCGTCAATCGATGGACATATGGGCGTGAAGCAGACTGAAGAACAAAGAACATGGAAGGGCGTCTGCATGTCTGTCGCTGAAGTTTTAAGCACGGAGGTTGTCTTTGCTCGGTGTTCATTTACTTGCTTGCTTCAATCGATCAGTGTTCTACTCGACGATCACTTCCTTGCTTCTGTCCTCTGCTCGATGCTTCGAATGGTGTTAGATTCGTCAATCTTCATAAACGATTTGTGGTTGGAAAACATAACGAATTCTGTTGGGGTGCTAGTGTTCGATTCTTCATAAGGTATGTTTTATTCTTCTGATTGAATTTCTTCTGTTGTTTTATACTAATTGATTTTGGATTGATTTTCTTTTGGACGTGTAATCGTGTTAGCCTATTATCAACATTATTCTAGTACGGTTACAATCCTAGATATACTTTTATAATTGTTTATACAAAATTAAATAATCATTTTCTTGCATTTTGGAAGCCAAAACAACATGCAAGCAAAACTAATCAAAAACCCGCATTGTATAAAACATGTTCCACTCCACTTCCACGTATAATCAAGACATTTTCATGCCATTTGTTGGGTTTTCTAGCCAAACCCGAATGGGTTATCAAGAACACACCCATTTTTTACATAAGATTTATGTATTCCAACCACATTTATACTTTTATAACTCTTTATTCATAATTAAATTATCAGTTTTTTGGATTTTTAGAACCCAAAAACAACATGCAAGCAAAATCGATCAAAAACCACATAGGGTTTATGAACCCTGGGGTTATACCCACTTTACAAACACTTATAATCATAAATTTACCTTTTGAATTGCTATAATATGTTTGATTGAGTGTAGGTTAGTCTAGATTCTTCTGACGATTTCAAGCTTGATTGTCTGTAAATTCTAGCAAAGTTTGGACTTTCTTTCACACACACTAATTCATAAGGAAAAATGACTCTTCATTGGAGAACCAAATTCTTATGTGAATGAAATGACCTTTTGAAATACAATTGATATTTTATGAAATTTTACAATCAAACATACTATAAAAATGAAATGTTTTTTTTTTTAAATTTCCTATCGGATTCTGAAAGAATCTATGAACCAAACGACCTCTTAGGTAATTATATATCGCATGCACAACATGATCAAAGGTGATGGTGTTGAAATTGAGGTTTTTTTTCTTTCTTTTTACTATTTTGTTATTTATAATCAAAATAGTTGATTAGCACACTGTATAATTAGTATATGTTTAATAAGTTGGAATCATAAAAATAAAATAAGAAGATTTACATTGCTTTTATTTCTACCCAAGTGATATAATTGTTCAAAATCCTTCATTCTTCTTCATTTTTATTCCTTACGATTTTAATACTTTCCATCACACTTTAGAAAAACGTTTGTAACTCCCTTTAGTCATTTAATGTCTCATACATACTTGTAATGACATCTATAGAGCAAAAAAAAAGTACACCAGAAGCATCATATTAGTTGTACGTGTTTATTTAAAATAAATTGGTCAAAACTTTTGAAATATTGTCGATTAATTTGACAAGTAATAAATTATAATAATCGAAACAAATAACCTAACCAATCAATAAACCTTATCAAATGATAAAACGAAATAGTTTAACCAAATATACTTTAACCAATCAGCTAATAAATTATAATTCAACCAAAGAATGTTTATATATAATTACACAAGTATTGCAATCTTGATAATAAATAAGTTAATATAAAAACTGTATAATTCTAATTATAATTTCTATAATAATATAATTGAACTTAAATTTATTTCTCTGATTTTCTCTCACACTCGTCATCATTTTAGATGGTAAATAGCACCGTCATCTTCATCATTGGAAAGTTCATTAAGAACACAAACGTAATAAAAAGTCACCAGAATTTACACATATGATTGGACTTTGGAGACACACATGACACATAATATGTTTTGGAGAATCTCTACCCACATAATGTGTAGTGTTATAAACTATTAATTATACAATTGGGCTCAAAATAAACTTTTTGATTAGAAAGTTATAGATTGGGCCACATTTTGGGCCAACGTACCAGGCGACGTAATGCCCGACTTGTCGACTGCATAGATAATTTTATAAAGATTCAACAATATATTATTATATATTCAAAATAGTTAAAATAATGATAAATTATAAAGTTATCAACAGTTATACAAATTTCGTCATTAAGTTACTTGCCAAATTGTGGGATTATTTCATAAGGAAAATCTTGCATTTTTGGTTTTAAATTTCATCACCCTTTCATTCACCATAACAGAAATAATAAAATGTGTTATATATACCATGTATTATGCATGTGCAATACTCCATAATTATGACAAATATGTGAATTATAATGGATCACTTGAAGAAATTGTTGTGATAATACATCAATAAATATCATGAACGTTAATACTTGGAGTACTCGATCATGTAAGTTTCATCAAGTATACGTAGTCATCTTATTAATATGTGGCATTTTGATATATATAATTATGTTAATTGAATATATGAAGAGTATGACTTTTCTTACGAGTTTTTTTTGATTAGATCCAATAACTTTATTCAATGGTTGTTGTAGAACATGATATTATTCACTTAATTTCGTTTTTGAAACTTTTCGAATATCATGAACGTTGTATTATCATGGATGTTTTTAAACTATGTCAAACCATTCTTTTTGTGATAAATCTAATTAAGAGATCTGGATTTGTAATTAATACATTTATTAAAGAAAAACGATGGAATCCCATATATAGTATTCGAACTAATTAAGGATTCGTAGGGTAAAATCGCAAAAAATGAAAATAACTCAAATAAAGAATAAAAAGTGGTATAAGAAATTGTATCATTCATGTATTTTGATGTTAGTTAATTAATTTCATTAATTACTAACAAAAGTGTACATTTAGCTTGTTGAATGAACTAAATTTATATTACCATTGTTAGTGTGTTTGTTGGAACAGGATGTGACGTGATGTTTGATGTCAGCTAGATGTAAGAGTTGTGAAATATTACAAATTAAATGAAGAATAAAATTGCCTAAAATATTACGTAAGATACAAATTTTGATAACAAAAGTAAAGCGTAAATTTCATGTTGAGAAATGATCATAAAATTAATTTTGATAAAAACGTATCAATGACCAATAAAAAAAAGAAAAAAAAATTCATACATCAAGTCACATAACATAATTTTGAATAGCTCGTACGTGATCTAAACGATAACATATTAATAGTGGTGACATACGGGAATCCGAAAATATTTGTTTTCTAACCCATTGATTAAGAATCTTTCAACTTTGCTATTTATTTCTTTATAAAATTAAATGATTTTTAAACAACCATTTTTAGTAAAAACAAACACAATGAGTCTTAAATACTCTTACTTAATTAAAATGAGGCAGTTTTAGTGTACGTCTATTTATCTTACCAAAATTAATATCACAACTAGCTTACGTCTTTCATAGTTATTATCGTGAATCAAATAGCAACACAGAAATTGCATATTTTCTTATACGATAGTACGTATCATCAATCCCGTGCATGGCATATTCATACCTTGCACGTCAAGCATCGACGACTATCTTCCTATCATTTAATTAATTTTAAAATTTTGATTTATAAGTCTCGGTCGTCTCCTTTCATCCGATATCAAATACATTATATCAATATATGACATTTAAAAAAAAAAAAAAAAACTCTACTCTTATTAGATATTTAGATGATCATATGAAGCATAAACGAACAAATATAGGGGTGACAATTTTGGCTCGTTCAAGCAAACATGTCAAACTGGTTGATAACCAAAAGTCATAAATTTTACATAATTTTGAAATATTTTTCAAAGAACAATTGTTTAACACACCGTTTTCTAAATTTTCATTTTTTCTAAAAAAAATGTGTTCTATCTTTGTTTTTTTTACGATGTGTCAATTTAACAATCTCGTTCGTTTGGCTCGTTGGGTCAAAATTGCAAGACCCTAAATAAATGCATGGAGAGGATGGACTTATAATTAGGGCAGAAGAAACAAGTCGCATGATAGTAAATTGATGATACACATGTAACACGTTTTGTTTTCTTTTATTGATGGAAACATATGCATGCAACACATGTTACATGCATGCATGTACGTGGTTGTATTATGCGTTAATTGTCGGTTTCTAGGACCATCATATCGATCCTTTATATATGTTTTTATTTATTAATTAAATTGTTCTTAATTACTTAATTATAGATATACCACATAAATTAAACCACCCAAAAGAATCATTAAACGTCATAAAAAAATGGTCGGTTTTTATACATAGCCATATTGACTATCAACAGCAATGCTTACTCTACTACGTACTTACTAAATATTGTTTGGAATTTGACCTGTAATATAATGACAATTAGTCGATATTTTTTTTTGAGACTTCCAATAGAAAAGATTTAAAATCACTCGGAAGGATTTTGGTTCTCATGTTTACACCAAATTACCATCGGAATTAATATCAAGTGCATTAGTTTGACAAATATAATCACATTTAGATCCATAAAACAGAAGGGCCAATTGCTAAAAATAGAAATGTCGTCGAAAAGAGTGCATTTATTTTAGGTACACTTTTTGCGACGACGATGTCGTCACAAAAAGTGATGACGTGTCATTAATACATTGCTGGAAAAAGTCGTCGCAAAGGGTATTTGGCAACGAGACAGTCGTCGCAAAAAGTGTTTTGCGACGACATTTCAGCTTTTAGTGACGACCTTTATTGTCGCAAAATGTTAAATTTCTTGTAGTGAATTTTATGCATTTATAGCAACACACTACAAGAAAAGTGTCATTTAGTGACGCAAAAAAAGTGTCACTATATCTTACTTTTAGTGACACTTATAAAAAGAGTAGGTATAAAACAATCTTTTACTTACACTTTTTCTAAATTAGTGACACAAAAATTTTGTCACAAAATACTTGAGGTTTATACCTTTTTTTGGTCACTAAATATCTATACTCACTCCACTTTTTTCCACTCTTTTATTGTGTAGGTAAAAGATTTTGATACTTATAGTGACACTTTTTTGACAACAAAAAGAGTGAGGTAAAAGTAGAGTGAATATAGATATTTAGTGACTAAAAAAGTATGTGTGTATAGGCCACAAATATTTTGTGACAAAATTTTTGTGACACTAATTTTTAAATAGTGTGAGTAAAAGATTGCTCAATACCTACTTTTTTTATAATTGTCACTAAAAGTAAGATACAATGACATTTATTTTTGTGTCACTAAAAGCATGTGTCACTAAATGACATTTTTCTTGTAGTGACACCATTTATTATTATTATTTTTTTTATAATTAATAGTATCAACTTTTATTTTATTTATCGTTTGTAGAAAAATTTAAAAGGTTGTTGCTACAATTAATAAAAATAATACAAAAGTTAATATTATAAAGGATACACAATACAAATTTTGACGTTATTAATATAAAAAATACAAAACTTGATGTTATTAGTGATAAAAGACAAACAATGTTTTTATAAATAACAAAAAAGGTTTATTACGAAAAAAAACCAACATATTTTCACGATTTTGCGTTTTCGTCTCTCAATGTTATTTTTTTTTTAGTTTGTAAAATTTGACTATTAGACCCCGATTTTAATTATTAAACCGGGATTTTAGAGACTGAAAAATCATGTTCTAAACTTCTAATATTCATTTTCACTGGATCAGAAAGAAAATATTAACTTAAAGACTTTTATGAAAAAAATAACATGGATGGACGAAAAAGCAAAAAACGTGAAAACATGTTTTTTTTTATTTCATAATAAACCCTAATAAAAAATCAAAACATTGTTATTAATCTTAGTAATTGATCCTGAAATAGAATTTTAAAAGTTTTGACTTGATTTTGGCAACTCAATTAGAGGTAACCTTTTCATTTTCGTGATGTCAAATAGACCCTTTTCAAAATTTTGACTTATATATTAGTGATAACGTCAATGGAATGAAAATGTAAGAAAAGAAAGAGATTTACTTTAGGTTTCTAACCATGAAAATGAGGAGAACACACAAATAAAAAAAAAAAATTTTTTTTTCTTGATTCTCTAAAAAAACGTGAAGAATTAATAGAGTAAACAATATAAATTTAAAAATAGAAATGGAATACAATAATTTTTTGTTAGAATATGCATTCTCTCATTCTGATAGCCAGAAAAACAATATAAATTTATTTATATTCGTTTCATCATATCAAAGCACCTTAAAGTATTTTTATTAAGGCACGTGACAATCACAAATTTCTTAATACAAATTAATTAAATTAATTATCTATCAATCTATATATCATACATTGATATATATGCACTTTAGAAAATCATATACATTATATAATGTTTATTTCGAACAACAACATGTAAATGCAGTAACAAAAAGACGTTGTCCTATTTTTACTTTTAAACGACAAAAGAAAAAAACAAGTTAGAAAAAGACTAATTAAACTTTGTTCGAAAAAGTCATAAATAATTTAAATCTAAATTTTATGCTTAAAAGTTAAAGTAAATAATCAGTATTAGTCACATAATAAAATATCTGCAAGAGGTTACTTCTTCTTCAATTCACCATCATTTCTATTCTCCCCTTTAGAAAATAGGTTTCTTGATTTCTTATTCATGATAATCGATCATAATTATATTACGACTTTTCGGTGATGCATGGCTTATGATCATTCCATCAAGTAGAGGGTACGTACGTAGAGTATGATATTGTATGTAGGTTATGGTAGGGAGCGATGCATTGTGATCTCCGACAAATGTTCATGATCGTTTATTAAGTTTTTATTATAGATCACTTTTTATAACATAATAATAAAAGATCATAATCTTAATTCTTATGTTTACAATTCAGCATTTTAGGTAACATTTTCATGAAAATTTGAAAGTCACATCTCTTTTACATTTAAAACCTTACGGTAACGACACTCAATTAAGTGACAATTAATCAAAAAAATTTAGGATTCATAAATTTTAATTAGACTAAATTACATAAATGGTCCTGTGGTTTATATGGAATTACGGTTTTAGTCCCTGAAAGAATTTTATTACACCAGAAGTCCCTGAAATTGAAAAGTTGTAACATTTTGGTCCCTGAAACTAACGGCCGTTAACTTAAGCCGTTAGTATCAGGGGCATTTTTGTCTTTTTGAGTTTCAAGGACCATTTATGTAATTTTTATACTTTCAGGGACCAATTATGAAATTTTCATACTATATATATATATATATATATATATATATATATATATATATATATATATATATATATATGTGTGTGTGTGTGTGTGTGTGTGTGTGTGTGTGTGTGTATATATATATATATATATGTGTGTGTGTATATATATATATATATATATATATATATATATATATATATATATATATATATATATATATATATATATATGTATATATATATATGTATATATCATATATATATATTCTTATCATTTCTTTATTTTTTATAATTTAATTATCCAAATATAACATTTTATTTTTTATACCTTTTGTTTTAATCATTAATTTTTATGTTTATGTTTATTCTTATTATTGATGTTATTTTTTTTTATACATTACTATAAATATTTATTTAAGATTATTATATGATATACCTGGTTTATTTTTTTTTCAATTATCTATTGAGAATCCAAATATTTCTCTATTATTTTTTTCATTTAAGAAAAATAAAAATAAAAATTAGTTGTTTTTTTCGTTCAGAAAATCTAAGATTGAATGATTTATTTCTTTTCTCCATTAAAAAAAATTCAAATAACGTGTTGAAACTTTTTTCGTTTGGAAAAAGAATATAATCAAAATGCTTCGTAGTTTCTTCATTGCAAATAATTAATAAAATGTTTGTATTCTAAATGGTTTGAAAAAATTAAGGATTGAAATAGTTCATCGCTTTTTAGTCAAATATATTAAATTCTAAACGGTTTGTTGTTTTTATTGAAAAAATTGAAATTGTATTGATTTTTTTATCTACGTTTAATTAAAATCAGAATTATTCTTTTGTTTGAAAAAGTCAAAAAGCATAACGGTTTACCAATTTTTTGATCAAAAAAATTAAAATCAAAATGGTTCGTCATTAAAATCAAGATGGTTATCGTCGTTTAAAAATCAAAAATTATAAAGGTTCATCGTTTTTTAATAAAAAAAAATTAAAATTGAAATGGTTCATTATAATGGTTCACCGTTATGATTTTTAATTTTTCAAACAAAAGAACCATTCTGATTTTTAATTAAACGTAGATAAAAAAATCAATACAATTTCAATTTTTTCAATAAAACAACAAACCTTTTGGAATTTAATTTATATGACTAAAAAGCGATAAACCATTCCAATTCTTGATTTTTTCAAACCATTTAGAATTAAAAATTTTTATTAAGTATTTGCAATGAAGAAACTACGAACCATTTGATTATATTTTTTTTTCAAACGAAAAAAGATTCAAAGTTCTTATTTTGAACTTTTTTGATTGGAGAAAAGAAATAAATCATTTCGATTTAGATTTTTCGAACGAAAAAAACTACAACTAGTTTTTATTTTTCTTAAATGAAAAAAAGAATATAGAAAGATTTGGATTCTCAATAAATAATTGAAAAAAAAATGGACCATGTATATCATATATAATCTTAAATAAATAATTATAGTAATACATAAAAAATGTTAACCTTAATAATAACAATAAACATACAAATACAAATTAATAATTAAAACAAAAGGAATAAAAAATAAAATGTTATATTTGGATAATTAATTTATAAAAAGAAAAAGAAAAAGAAAAAAAAAAAAAATATATATATATATATATATATATATATATATATATATATATATATATATATATATGAAAACTATGAAAATTAAATTAAATTATAATGATATTGTAACATTTTGGTCCCTGAAAGTATAAAAATGTACATAAATGGTCCTTGAAATTCAAAAGGACAAAAATGCCCCTGAAACTAACGGCTCAAGTTAACTGCCGTTAGTTTCAGGTAGACCTGGCAATATGGGACACGACACGACAGACACGACACGTATACGACACGAAATTTTCGTGTACAGGTTTGGGTAATTCGTGTTTCGTGTCAAAACAGGTTGACCTGTTTTTGAAATTCGTGTTTCGTGTCTTACACGTGTCAAACACGAATTTACCTGTATAAACCTGTATAAGACACGTGTAAAATACGTGTAACACGGATGACACGTCTAAGACACGCTTGACACGTCTAAGACACAGAATTCAAATAAAATTAGGATTTTTAAACATTTTTAATTTCATATTCAAAAATCAAAATACATATTTGATCTAGGGTTTTAGTGTTTCACATATCCTCACATTTCACATTTTCACTCCACCGTGTGTTGCCTCACTGCCTCCAGCCCTCCCTCATTCCCTCTGTCCCTCACCTTCGGCCATCAACACCAGCGGCGGCGGCGGCGACCAGGCACCAGCGGCGGCGTCCCTCTCCTCCCGGTTCTGCCTCCCTCTCGGCCTCTCCTCAGCGGTTCTGCCTCCCTCTCCTCGCGGTTCTGCCTCCCTCTCCTCCAGATCTCCGACTTGCTTCGAGTTCGATCTCCGACTTGCTTCTGCCTCCCTCTTCTCCTTCTGAACCGGCCGCACACATCATCATAGCTTCGGAGGATTTCATGGCTTCTAATACTTTGGTATAAAAGTTAATGTGTTTATGTTTATGTTTTCACATAATAATATGTTTTGGATGTTGGATTCTTGGAATTAGATCATGTTTTGGAAGATGAAATTTTGAATTTATAAGTTTATATTTTTGTTAAAAATTCGTGTCTAATTCGTTTACAGGTCGTGTATTCGTGTGACACGACTAAATTGCGTGTCGTGTCACAGGTAACACGAATTTTTTTCGTGTCGTGTACAGGTTTCATAACCAGACACGTATTTTATTTCGTGTCGTGTACAGGTTTGGCAAATTCGTGTCGTGTAAAATTCGTGTCTGACCTGTGACACGACACGAATACACGAATTGCCAGGTCTAGTTTCAGGGACCAAAATGTTACAATATTTCGATTTTAGGGACTTGTGGTGTAATAAAATTCTTTCAGGGATCAAAACCGTAATTTCATATAAACCACAGGGACCATTTATGTAATTTTGTCTTTTAATTACTTGAAAAACCTGAGACTCAAACTAATCAAATTCACATGCTTTTTAAATAAAAAACCTATCCACTTGTAGTCTTATATACACGTGAACACTTAATTTACATTCACATGACTGATTCATATAATTATTTTTTGTAAAATAGTAGGCAAACAATCAATTGAATTCATTAAATAACTGGAAAAAACAGTATAACAAATAAAGTTGCATGCAAGATGCAGTCATGCAGACCGACGAACAATTAAACGCCTAAACAATCAAAGCATACAGTTTATTAAAATTCTAACTAAACACCCGAAACGGCTTGTGCAAATGCTACGAAAGGAGCTGGAACATCAATACAAACTTATAGATCGAACCTGCACATTGCATCAACACGCCCAAACAATGTTGACAGCAAAATAAATTAGTTTGCACATATGGTATATTTGAGTTTATGTCGATCTAGCCGTCTAGGTTTATTGATGTCTTAGATTTATGTATAACAACGTACCCATGAGATGAAAAGTCTTGAAACGTACATCAAGTGTTTGATGATTAATAATAAAGTTATGTAACTAGTAAATATAATTAAGGTGAAAACTTAACCTATAAATTGTCGGTACTTTTGAGTTGTAGGTGTACAGAAAACTAATATTGATCAAGAAATAAAATAAAAGTTGAATTCTTGTGCCGTCAAGTTTTTTTTTCTCTTTAAATTGGTATCAAAGCTTTCTAATCGAGAATCCTACATTTGTTCAAATGAACAACTTTATTCCTCTTTTTTTTTGTTCTTTAACTAACCAAAGACAACTACGAAAATTGGAGTATCCAAATGAAAGCTCTTCTTGGATCTCAAAAAGAATGAGAGATAGTTGAAAAGGGCTACACATAAGCAGAAAATGAAGAAGAATTAAATCAACCTCAAAAAGAAAATCTAAGAAGATAGAGAAAAAAAAACCAGCAAGCTTTGTTTTAAATATTCCAAAGAGAACAATCTTATGAAACTTCGTGAGAAAAAATATGTGGTGCTACTTTAGCAAATGAAGAATATGAGATTTTGGAAATGTCATACATAAGGATTTGGAAACTATAACAATTGATCAATTCATTGGCTAGTTGTAAGCTCACGAAGAAATATTTTACTAAGAAAAAGAAAGAAGTAGTTTTGGAACAAGCCCTTAAGTCAAAGTTGTTATTGAATGAGAAGTATGAAGATTTCAGAAGTCAAAAAGTTAAAGACCATGATCGTTGAAGAGAAGGAATCTCCAGAGGAAGATTTATATATATACTCGTGGAAAAGGAAACTATGAAAGAAAGAAAAATGGATGGAATGAAGCAAATAAAAGTCAAAATTTTTTACGTTGGCAAAGAGGACGTGGACATGGCTATCAAAGAAAAAGAGGACGCGATTATTATGACAAATCTGGTCATTTAGCAAGAGACTATTGTTTTAAAGATGGAGAAAAACATGATACAAACTGGGATAGTGGAAGTAAAAAAACTTGGAGTATCATAGTCCAGACACCATGTTGCTAATATCTCAAGGTGGAAATAATGAAGATGTCAGGTACATAGACAACGACGCTAGCAAGCATATGACATGTATTTATTTTCCAAATTGTTTGAAAATGATAATGAAGAAGCTATCGGAGATGGAAAGTTATATAAAGTTAGTGGCATTGGTGAATTAGAATTTAAAACAAGACAAAAAAGAATTGAGAAAGTGTCAGAATTTTATTTTGCTCCTCGCCTAAAAAGTATCTTGTTTAGTGTTGGTCATCTTTAGAAGAAATGTTATGACTTTTATTTTTATGACATGACTTGTTTCTTGTCAAAGAAAAATCTAGTCATTACTAGAGTTAAGGTTGCTTCAAATTGGAGATGTTGGATGAGTTCAAACACTCATTGATGACAGAATTTGAAATAAGAGATATGGAATTGAGGTTCATCAATCCAAGAATGAAACTTTTATCTCACAAGAGGGTTATGCAAGAGAAGTTTTAAAGTAATTCAAGATGGAAAATGCAAATCATGTCACCACTCCATGCATCACATGTTATGTATCACAGGTTTGAAGTTATTTAAAAAAGGTGAAGGCAAGCTAGTGAATTCAACTTTATACAGTAGTCTTGTTGGAAATTTGATGTCTCTAACTTCTAGAAGACTTGATATCATGTACGGTGTAAGCTTGGTGAGTAGGTTTATGGAGAAACCTTATTCAAATAATTGGGAAGCAGCAAAAATGATTCTCTGATTTATTAGAGGAATAGTTGATCATGGAATATTTTTATGTGGCTAATGCACTACTTAAGCTCATTGGTTACACTGATAGTGATTTAATCGGACGTATGGATGATAGCAGAAACACGTCTTGCTATGTTTTCCATCTTGGTACTGGAGCAAATATCATGGAGCTCTAAGAAAAAACGAATTGTGGCACTTTCTGTAGCATATGCTGGTTGTCAATTAGTTTGGTTGCGTGGAAGTTTGGAAAGTCTTACGCAAAAGCAAGATAAGTCAACCACTTTAATTTCAGTCACAAAGGATCAAATTCTCCATGAACGAACAAAACATATCTGCATTCGATATCATTTATATCGGGAACTTATCAATGAATGATATGTTCAAGTTGAGTGTTGCAAGACAGAATATCAAATGGCGGATATTTTTACAAAGCCGCTTGGTGGGAAAGTTTTCAAAAAGAATGTTAAAAGACTGAGAGTAAAAGACAAGTTTAATTTAAGAGAGGCATTGCTGACCGCAAAATAAATTAACTTGCACCTGCAAGTTATAGATATTTTTGGTGTATTTGAGTTTATGTCTAGGTTCATTGGTGTCTAGATTCATGAAACTACCCAGGAAATGAAAAGTCTTGAAAGAAGAAGTGTTTAGTGATTAATCAAAGGTGAAAACTTTACCTATAAATTGCCAGCACTTTTGGGTTGTAGGATTTCAGAAAATACTCAAGAAATAAGTTAAAAGTTGAAATATTGTGTTGTCGGATAAGCAAAAAAAATGTAGAAATAATTTTTGATGAAACAATTACTAAATTGAACTTAATGACTCTTTATTGGCAAAAACAACATTTCTTTATTATTTCTTGATAAAAATAGAATTTCATCATAATTTTTCGACATAAATTTTTTTATTATACATTTATCGTTAAAGTTTATATTTTATCTTATCAAACGATCTTTCCTATAATAATTAAAAATTACATACATGCACATTATATACTTACACACATACGTAGAGATCATATATATTAATATCATAATAATTTTTATGATTACTACCAATATTATAAAATATTTTTCACACCAGTCACAAAAAACGTATGCATGCAAAAAATTATATATGCAATGCAAAAGCAACAATATGTGAAAAATTGTCTCGTGGTTCAATCATTCGCATGATATTATTTAAATATTACGTAAACTAGTTTATTACCCGCGTATTACGCGGATATTTTTAATATATATAAAATATAATAAATAAAAAGATAAAGATATAAATATTATTTTATAAACAAAGTATATAATATGATATTATTATTTTTTATGACCTATTAATTTTGTATATTTCTAAATATACTGAAGAGTAATTATTTTCTTATATATTTTTTAAACTTTTATTATATTATCTTATAATTAATAAGTTAGTAGATTATTAGATTTTGTTTGATTTGATTTGATTTGAATTTAAAAGTAGATTATATTAGATTTGTATAGATTTAATTAATAAGTTAGTAGAATATTAGATTTTGTTTGATTTGATTTGATTTGAATTTTAAAGTGGATTATATTAGATTTGGATAGATTTGATTTATAATTCTTTATTATTTTTAAAATCTATAAATGCTACACGTGACTTCATAAAAAATGAGTGTAATTATTTTTTCAATCATTTGCATGATATTATTTAAATTTTACGTGAAAGTGTAAAAGTAACTTTACACGTGTGCACACGCACACATGTATACACAGCATACACAAACAATAAAATATGGTATTAATTATTTTCCATTTTACTTTTTATAATATATTTGAATCGCTCACTCTTATATATATACTAGGTTTTTTGACGCATATACATCACAGCGGAATTATAAGCTGTATTTTAAATAATAAAATAATATTAGCTACCCATCATAATCCTCATCCGAGGATCACTTCCTGTTTTCAATCTAAGTTTATAAATGAATAAAATATTTAGTCAGCTGCATACTTACCTGCTTAATGAAAACGATAATAAATTTTATATCAGAATGTAGATGACAATAATGCGATCATAATAATATATTCAAATTTTAATAAAATAAAATACATCAAAAGTTATCACAAAAAACATAAATGTTATCGGTTATATATAAAGTAATAAAATAAATCAGCTGTCTACCTGTCTGCTTAGGCTGTCTGACAACTAGTAATCAGTAACAAGAAGTTTGTAAATAGATATATTTGTTAATGTGACATATATAATAACGTATGCTTTCATTAAAGAGAATTATTAATGAATTTATACACGAATCGAACAAAATAATATTAAAATGTAACCCGGTCAAGCAAATATAGCATGAAAAGGACACACAGTCAAATTCGGGCAGCCATTAATGAAGATTGATGTTATTAAATAAATAAATGAAGCATGGTATATGTATTTGGTCAGTCAGTTAGTCACACTATTCAAGCGTATCTTGGATTTAAATTCGTCGATAGGAGGCTTCTTTTGATTAATTAATTAACTACGTACGTTAACTTGTTTATAAACAAATATATGTTTCTCAATCATTGGTAATGCTTTTGCTTTCTTTCCATCATTTTAGTAGAAGCTTTTTTAATATTTAAAAATTAAAACACATACAGAAGTTTAAGGTACGTTCAGCAAATGAGAATATTTGGCTTGGAGATTTTAATAAAATTAAAAACATGATAGTTTTTAAGAAAACATTATTTTAATTTTAGATGTGTTATAATTAGTTTTTGCATTTTATTTTTCACTCCTTTTTTATAACATAGATTTGAGTGACTAAAATGAAAACAAATAGTAAAAACCTCAAAAACGTGTTATCTAATTTACTTGTAAATTTGAAAGCTAAAAACTAAAATTTAAAATTGATAACATCAAAAAACATTGAATCTGGACGTGTTTTTCAAGAACATTTGGACTGGCCCTTAATTTTTCATATTTTATTACCTTGAATTTGGGATTCCATTTTCGATCATACTATACATAATTATATACAATTTTGCCAAGTTTGTTTTTGAAAATAAGAACATTAAGGGGCTGTTTGGTCAGTGGAATTTGAATGAACATTTCATTTCGTTGCGTGTTTGGTTGGTTTTAACTTATGAGAGAGTTCACTTAACAAAAATTTTCCTTTCATGGTGGAAATATATTTTCTCCCCATATTTCCAAAGAATTACATTCCACTCCATATCCCTAGCAATGTTGTCTCTTCTCTTCATCGACGCCTCCTCTATCCACTGCATCTCCAATCGACATCCCCACAAGTTCGTATCTTCTCTTCATCGATCCTCATCTCGATCCGCTCGTCCATCCCTCCCCATCTGCATCTTCATCAATCTGTTCGTCCATTTTTATCGATCTTCATCGATTTGTTTTCTTTCCGTTTGAACACCTCTTTGTTCGATTGAGGATTAAAATATTTAAAAAGGATTGACAAATTGTTTATGATATGGTAAATGATACAAATAAAAGTGGGTTTCTCTACGACAGTGTAAAACAACGTGTAGTTGCCGAATCGGATGTTTGGGATACTTAATTTGCCAAGTTTGTTTTTGAAAATAAATACACTGAATGGACAAGGAATAAGCTATACATAAGCAAGTATATGGATATGATATTGATATGTATCATAAAACCGTTCATTATATGTAAGTTGCTGGAGTTTGACTCATTAAAAGCTAAAATTTAACTACCTTAGTCGAGTTCGAACTTAACTTGGAACTCTTATAACATTGAGCAGCTTGTGGTCCGACATGGAGGTGGTGTATGGTTACAAATGCTTTTTTATGGGACTTAACTTGTTTGGTTAAAAAAATTGAATGAAATTGAATTTACCTTTTGTGTCGAGAATAACCAATATATACATAGGTCAATTACAACCGGTAACAAAACTTGAAACCCAAATCTAAAACCATAGTTGTGGTCGCCTGATCGGCACCCAATTGATTAAGTAAGAGATTAGAAAAAATTGAATGAAAAGAGATCAAGATTTTATAATAATACTTGAGACTCCAGAAATCATCCTCAAACAATACTTGAAACAACAAAGCCCATACTTGAAAAAATTGAAATAATACTAGGAAAAACCTTGAAAAAAATTAAAACAATACTTGAGTACTCATCAGTTTTCAATTCTCAAACAATAATTGAGGAATCAAAAAACTGAAATTCTGAGAGTTGAAACTTAAAACAATACTTGACTTGAGAAATCTAGATTCTGCAAGGATAAAGGGTTGGGAAAATCGAGATTCGAAATTCTGAACATTGAGGACTTGGTTAAGGAATCAAAGCGCCCATCAGCCATGGTAAAGAATCAAAGACGAAGAGCTGATGAGGAATCAAAGCATCCATTATCTCGTGTAGTCGTGTGTCAATATTCAAATGGACTCATTGATTGCGATCAGATAATGAATTTAAAGTATTGGCCAATACGAGGGTTTTGAAACTTGGAGATGTGCTCTTCAGGTTTTCGTCCCTGGGCAGTAGCCTAGATTAGCCTGTTTTAGGGTCAAGGTTGTCTATAAACTTCATTTGATGAGCAAAATAAGAGCTTAATTAAGAGACGTTTGGTATGGTGGAATCACAGGGAATGTAATTATTTAAATTTTACAAGTTTTTTAACTAATTATATTTACACACAAATAAAGATTGACAAAGAAAATAACAAAGAATTATAAAACTCAATTTACTTTTTATATTTATATTATTCTCTCCATTTTGATAACGTAGTTAGGAAACTGAACTTTTATATTAAACTTAGTTTTCTACCTCCTTTCATCCATTGAGAATTAATTAAGGCATTTGTCAAAAGATAAAATACTTATAAACATCATGTTATCTCATTATTTTAATTCCATAGTATCAAACGCTCCCAAAATATATTGTAAATTAGCATAAATAAAGCGTCGAATACCAATTTATATATACCATCATGTCAACGAAAATATATATTTGTGCATTCTAATGGAATGATTGGTTTGGGTTTTTTTTTTTCTAAAATATATATTTATCGTATTTGAATTTTCGATGAAAATTTATTAGTTTGCCTAAAATATTCATTAAAGAATCATTATAGTTTATAAAAAATTTTCATAAGTTCATTAATTAATTTTCGTAAACACTAAAATATTAAATAGGGTATAAACAATAAAAAGACCTTGATATTATTATTGAATAGTTCTATATCATTGAATAGCAATACATTTTTTTGTTTATTTGTTTTACTCATTAAACTTTTTTATACCATGTAGATAGTTATTTTTTTTAAACTTCATATCATACAGTTAAGCCGCTCTTTATTTGGATGATCGACTCCACGTATTAAAATTACACATGTTTATATATGTATTGTTTTAGGTGTTATTTGTTATTGAAGAGTTTAAATGTTTGAAATTTGAAATTACATCTGAAATTTAGAGGTCACTTATAAAGTCTAAGGTCCGAAAACTGAAATTACGTCTGAAATTTAATAGATAACCTTAAAGTCTGAATTCCGAAAGTTTAAGACTAAATTAAATTGTAAGTTTTAACTTAATTATATATTGTATTTGATTAATTTATCTAACTAACATATTAAAATAATTTAATATTTTAATTAAAAAAGAGAATAATATTATTTAAAATGTAATTAAATGAACTTATGTTGAATTGAATTTTTTTTAAGCAACATATATATTAATTTATTTTAAATTAAATCAGTTTATACAAAAAAATGTAAATTAAAATAATCTAATAGTTTA
Organism: Centrapalus pauciflorus; assembly: GCA_020465985.1. Taxonomy (NCBI): domain Eukaryota; kingdom Viridiplantae; phylum Streptophyta; class Magnoliopsida; order Asterales; family Asteraceae; genus Centrapalus; species Centrapalus pauciflorus. The sequence goes on from JAANYP010008553.1 coordinate 27,525, forward strand.
GTTATTTAAGTTAAATAATTATTTTTAATTAGTTAAATTAAATAATTAATTTTAATAAACAAAATATATAACAATTTTAATAATTAAATATTTTGAATTAATTATTAAACTGAATTTACTATTTTATTTATTAAATTATTGATTCATTTTAGAAGGACAAAAAAAGTTTCAATCATTAATTTCAAATTTCAAACAAAATTTTACCTGTTATATTTTAGACCTAATATGAAATGTTTTAATTAATATTTTAAGTCTGAAATGTAATAAATAGTTCGAAACCCATTAAGATCTAAAATTCTCTGAAATATGAAATATAACAAATAGTTTTAGATCACTTAAGATATAAAATTAAGATTTAAGACATATTAAAATCTAAAACCAAAAAACAAATGAGACTTTAATAAATAACATGTTAATTAATTGGATATAGAGAACGTTATTTTATAAACAAAACATCCTTCTAAAATTATGGATGATAGAGGATCTATCTTTAATTTGGGTTTCCTTCTATTTAGAATAAGTGTGAGAATACTTGTATTGTTCGGTTAGATTGATGTTTTTCTACTCTAATTAAAGGGGCAGAGTGCCTATAATTAAGAAAAGAACCAAAATACTAAACCGAACTAAAAAGGTACTATTATGTTTGATTTTGGATTCTCATTTTATCTTGAACTTTTTTATATGGATATACTTTTGTATTTATGGTTCTCGTTTTATTTTATTTCTTGACTCTTACAATAAGAAAACCAAACCCAATAAAATGGCATTGAACCTTAAAAACTAAACTAGAAACTTAAACCAACGGAAGTGTTTGGTTTAGTCTAATTTTTTTTAATATACTTAGTTTTGTACATTCCTATAGACTATGAGACCAATTTACCATTCAATTCAAAATATAATAATAAATATTTTATAATGAGTTAAATGAGACAGTTTGAAACTTTAATAATCTGAATGAGACTTAAAGTAAATATAGTGGTTTATGTAAAACAAAATAAAAATAAATCATAATCATTAATGATTTATGTCATATACACGTCATTTAGCATTTTCACCAGGTCATCCGATCATTTACATAACCAATTATTTAGGACAAATTTTAAAACGTTATAATTAGTAACTTAAATGAGATAAATTTAAAAGTAGAATTGACTTAAATAAATAAAACCTTATAACATCTTTCGGTTTGTGGATGACAATAAACAAAAATAACCAATGGAGACATATATCAAATTATGTGGTGCAAATTTAATCCATGAGTTAAGGGTGTCCCAAATGCAAACCACGTTTTTCACACAACTCAGGACACTCATGTGAAAAGTTATAACATTTTAGGGATTAATTTGTTTGGAGAAAAAAAAAAAAAAAAAACAAACAAACATGATAAAACTATAAATGTATATAAGACTTACGAAATCACAAGTTATTATACATTTTCAACTTTTAGTTTCCTACAAATTTAAAATATTGAATCTAATCACAAACTTGACAACAATTTTTCCACATCAATTTTTTCCCAACAGCTTCGTGACGAAACCTTTTAATATTACACATATAATATTATAATATATACCTTTGTACATTAAGATTTGAAAAATATTTTTTGTGAACAGTTGGAAAAAGTCATGTAACTGATGATTTATTTGGATGACCATCAGGGCCGTCTCATGGATTTTAAAGGCTCTGTGCTTGTGATTACAACATAGTCACTTAAGTATTTTAAATAGTAAAGTGACCATTTTGAGACTCAATTTTAATAGGTAAAGTCAAGTTCGTGAATAACAAAACTGATTAGTGAGAAATTAAAATAAATAATACGAATCAAATTGTATTTGACATGAATTCCATTTTAACATACCGATGCACAACGTATACATGTCAAATACAGAAAAATTTTATTGATTTAAATTCAGAACTTTATCATAACCGTGATGCCCTACGAAATCGGGGCCCTGTGCGGTCGAGCCTTTCGCACACCCTAAAAGCCACCCCTGATGACCATTCACATAAATATATATGTCATTTTACAAAATTTTTAAGGACGTAGACTTGATGAATATATCTGAAATTTATATATCATTTGTGTAACATTAGTTTAAATGTGATTGTGAAAAGATTTTAGATTGTTTTAACAACGGTACATTCGGTTGCACTTGTTTTTGAGTGATACATTTTTTTAACCTAAGTATGTGTGTGTATTTGTATGTATGTATTTGAGATGGTTCCATGACATTAACTTTAATGGAGAACAGGAGATTTTATGTATATATTGTTATTCAAGAAAAACAACTTTTTATGCATAAAATGTGAGTGTTTTACTTGTGTATAAATTATAATCTTTTTACACAAAATCTCATCGAATTTATAAATTAAAAAATGAAATGTATTTGCATCAAAAAAAAATTATTATAAAAAATCAATGATAAATATGTAAACTGATCAAAAATATTAAGGTTTCATTGATTTTCATTAAGGTGTTATATGTTTTATAATAGGTTAAACGTCTGAAATCTGAAAACCACATCTGAAAATATGAGGTGGTCTTAAGATTTGAAATCTGAAATTAAGATGTGGTCTTAAGATTGTTTGTTTCCTAATATGAAACATCTGAAAAATATTACTTTAAAATAGTATATCTAAATAATTATATATTATAATTTATTTATTTATTTAAACAAAATTATATTATAATAATTAATATGATAAATATTTTTAAATTAGAATTAACTAAACTTATATTTTAATCAACACCTGAAAAAACGATAATTGAAATTATAATATGATAAATAGTTTTAGGGTTTGTAAACTAAAACTAACAAAAGAAACCTCTTAAGTTTTTTTCAAACGCAAGCCTTCCTCTTATAATTAAGAGGTAAATTTAGAGGTTCCAACCTATTAACTCTTAAATTAAACAAACAATCTTAATTCATTCAAGATCTGAAGTTTAGACTTCAGACCCTTTTAAGAGGGTCTTAACGAAAAACAAACAATGCCTAAGAGTCTCTTAAAAAACTCTGAAGTCTAAACTTCAAATCTATAATAAATTAAGACTGTTTGTTTAGGTTTAGACTTAAGAGGTTTAAACCTCTAAATTTACATCTTAAAATTAAAATAAAGATTTTGGTCTAAAAAAAATTTAGAGGGTCTTTTTTTTTATTTTAGGTTACAACCTAATTTTATATCCTCCAAACAAACAATCTTAAGATCACTTCTTAATTTTAGACTAGGTTATTACCTGTGTAATACACGGGTTGATCTTATTAATTAGAATATATAAACAAATAAATAAGTATAAAATAATCATAAGATTTAAATAAAAAAATAGATACATAATTTCAAATCATAAACCAGAAAATACTTTTTTATAAACATCATTTGTTTTTTTGATGTTAACTCTACATTCATTGTCTAAATTTAAAAGTTTTAAACCTTCTTTACTTTTAGATCTAGAAAGGACAACATTTGCGTAAAAAACACTAATTTGAAGGCTTTATTTATAAAACATTTGCTAAGTAATTTCATTTATTAAATTAATTAAATTTCTTTTTGTTCATTATTAATAGGAAAAAGATTATGTACACGTGACATATTATTGTTAAGCCAAGTGGCATTCTAATAAGGCGTCATGTGGCACCTAGTTATTCATTTAATAGAATAGATAGATTTCAGATCTTAAAATCACATCTTAATAACATATGTGGTTTTCAGACTTCAGACATTTAACCTTTTAAAAAACAAATAGCACCTGAATTGGTTTCCAAGTTCTCTATAAAAGTTAGATTACCATTTTAACATTCACTATTACCTCCCTATACATATAAATATATACATACACACACATACATACACACACATACACACTCGCTCAAGTATACATATATACTCAAGGTCCCAGTTTCTATGCCGCCACTTGTCATCATATGGCAATGACAAATGTCTTATAATTAAATTAAATTGTTCCTATGTTTATTACTATAAATAAGTATATAATATAACAAATTTGGTATTCAAGTAAAATATGATTTAAAATAAATTTCAGTTTTGATAATAATTTTTTAAAATTTGAATGAGCAACAATTTAAATTTATATTAACATTAATTATTATGATTATTTATTATTGTTATAATTATTTATATATTTATAAATATTAATAAATAAATAATAGTTTGTTATATGTTAAAACCTCTTTTTATTACTTGTCAATTCATTATTTTTAAAGTTTAAAATACAATTCATTACTTTCATTTGTAAATGAACTAAAATTCCGATCTAAAGCAACTAAAATAACATAGAAATCTAATTTTATAATCAATCTAACGTAAACCAATTCCAAATTTGATCTTAATGTTAATTTTTTTAATTTTAGGCGTATATAGTTTTGAGAATATAAATATTTATTTAAGTTATCCGTGTAAAATATAAGTTATAAACTAGTCTAAAGTTAAAAGTTAGAAAACTATAGTTTGACGATCAGTCGATCATGAGTTTCACATAACTGGAGTTTTTGAATTTGCAAATCGATGGAGTTATTGAATTTGGAAAAAAAAAAAAAAAAAAAGACGAATTGAATCGAAGCTGGTTTAGAGGTTAAATCAATTTTTTCATACCCTAATTTAATTATTTGTGTTATTTTTAAACATTAGACAACGGGTTTTTTAATTTCACTTTGACTTCTCTTTCCTAATCATCTACATTTTGATGCAAGTCTTGCATTTATTTTAAAAGCTCATTTGGAGGTGTCGTGAGAAAATATAAAATCAAATATACTTATATTAAAAGCAAACAAAAAAAAAAAAAAAAAGGAAAAAAGCGATACTAAAACAATCAAATTGTATAATTGTTAAGACCTAAGTATAACAAAAGGAAATTCTATTCGCATCCCTCCCCAATGATTTTTAAGAAAATTCTATCTGCATCCTCTCTACTATGATTTGCTTATAACTACTATAATTGATTTGATAGAAAGTCTCTATAATGAGGCGAATAGAAAGTCTCTGTAATAGATCAGTTTATCAAAGTGTAAACTATCAAATCAATACCCAAACTTAATAAATAAAACTAAACAAATATCCAAGTTTAATAAATTAAAGCTTGATTAAAAAAAGTCGAATGTAAATTATTTATAACATGAAAGCCTAAGTTAGTGAAGAAAAGTTCAAGTGTTTTTGGGCTTAAACCAAATCACTGACCCAAGTTTATAAAAACCGATAAAACTTGGGTTCAAATTAGAAAATTGAACAATTTCTAATATACAAAAACTAAATTTTCAGTCTTTGTTTGATTCTAACAAATCTGGTTCATGTTCGACTCTACTAAAATCGTTGGGGGCTTAAAGAAAATATCGTTGACGGCCCAACCCCCCTGTTATAGCACCGTCCCTGTATATAAAGTCGTTACACTGGAAAATTGAAGATTATTAACTTATTAGGCAAGTTGTTCACAATATTAGATGTGGAAATGTAACTAGCTCTAATATTCTTAAGTATAAAGATTTTTTAAATTTTTTTTTTTTTATCATTTCGTCATGAGACTGTCACATGTTTTTTGTTGAACATATATATAATTTTGTACAATTTTAAGTGTGTGTATATGACAAAAGAAAGTATATATAATTAGATTATTATAGTAGTTATAAGCAATATATGCGATGCTTATAAGCTTTATCTACATGTCTCAATTTATGTGCTAGGTTTTAATATAAATTGTGATAATTTTTGGACAAATTAAAATTACAGTGTCTCTCTTTTGAGGCTAAAAGCATTACAACTTACGATCAAGGGCGAATCTACTATAGCTTTAGGGGTCAAGCGTCTATGATAAAATATACTCAACTACTTTGAACTCCGGTTTTTATATAAAACTAGACTCTATTTTTTTTCAGAAAAAAACACATTAGCCCTTTATTTGAGTGAATTTTAATTGCATTGGTCTTGATATTTGAATTCTTTATAGCGACGATATCGAACTGATCCCTATAGAAATTATGAAAAATCATTCCTTTAATATTTTTTAATCTGTCGTTACTTACGGTGCATGATCAATGTAACTTTGCACTATGCAGCATGTAAGCTATCTCATGAGTCTAATTTGGACACTTTAAACATGAAGAGTTATTAATGTAAATTAGTGTTAGTTAATTGACTAAATTAACTTTTAAATTGTCTTTCAATTCATTGATTATTAATCTTAATTATCAAGTAGTCAAAATGCGATCATTGCTTTGATGAATGTTATGCATGTCTATAAAATTCACAGGGAAAAAACGTTTCCAAAAAAGCCTACCCTTTAATTCTCAATCGATAGCTCTAATTAAGTAATGCAAATATGCAATACTTAGAATAAACAAGTTTTCATTAAGCAACAATATTATGATATTCAAGAAGTGGGATACGCAATCTAGCTAGCTTAGTTACAGTTCAAGCCTTTTACAATTTGTTTCCAACCATATGACTGTTTATCTAAAAAAAATTCATTTTAATTCCTTTGTTTTCTTGAAAAATAAAAAAATATAGAGTTTTACAATAATTCCTTTCTTTTTTTCGGAACTTGTGTTTATAACATTATTATATATCATGTATTAAATTGTTCAAATAAAAATTAATTTTAACCAATTACATTATCATTTAAAAAGATATATATAACTGATTAAAACTTTCACAATCTTTTTATAAAGATTTTAATTTAATATATTGGTTTGAGATAAGACTAAACTATTATACATTTTCTTGGTTTAATAAAAACATTTTTAATTATTAATTCATGGTTTTTGGGCATATATATTTATTAGAGTTAATTACAAAAATGGTCCCTGTGGTTTATATCAAATTTTGGATTTGGTCCCTGAACTTTTAATTTTGCAAAAATGGTCATTATCTTTAAAGTTTACTTTCAAGATTGGTCCCTTATCCATTAACTTTTATTAAAATACCCAATTTGCCCTTGTTTATATTTATACATTTGAGCATTTTAGTTACAAATTATTAATAACTCTCTTTTAATAAAACAAATAGATATAAAAATATAATAAAAGTATTAATGTTATTAATCAATTAGAAACAAAAAACAAATACAATAAAACATTTCGAATAATTTTAATTTCGTTTCGCATAATTTTATACTTTGTATTTTGTATGGTATAATATACCATTTTTTTTGAACGAAATGATTTCGAATTAAATTGGTTCATCATATTCCGTTTCCTTAAATTGGAAATCGGAATTGTTAGTCATTTTTATGTTAAAAACATTAAAAATTATATTGTTTGTTTATTACGTTTGGTTAAATTAAAAATCGAAATGGTTGTTCTTCTTTCCATCGAAAACACTTAAAATTAGATTGATTTGTTTTTTTTTCCATTTAGCTAATCATTTCGCTCGAAAAATTAAAATGGTTCCTCATTTTTTAATTTTAAAAGTTTTTGTTTGGAAAAAATGACAAATCATTTCGGTCGTCAATTTAACTAAATGGAAAAAACAACCACTTAATCAAGTTTTAATGTTTTTTTATCAATTAAAACAATTAAAAATTTCGATTTCTAATTTAACCAAACGAAAAAACGGCCAACCATTTTAGTTTTAAATATTTTCGATCGCAAAAAACGACGAACCATTTTGATCTTAAATTTAACCGTTGAAAATAACACCAACTGGTTTAATTTTAAATGTTTTCGCTCAGAAAAAAATACGAACTCCGATTTTTAATTTAACCAAATGGAGTAAACAATCAATCAATCTATAAAATTTTCCAATTCAAAAAATGACGAATTGATTAAAATTTGAAAATAATTACGCAAACGGAGAAAACAATCAATTAATCTATAAAACTTAGATTTTCAATTTAACCGAATATATTTGTTTCCAATTAATTAATTATATTTTTATTTATTATTTTTTATATATATTTGTTTTATTAATATAAAGAGTTGGTAATTATTTGTAATTAAAAGAGTTAAAAGTGTAAATATAAACAAGGGCAAAATGGGCATTTTAATAAAAGTTGATGGATAATGGACTAATTTGAAAGTAAACCTTGATAATAATGACCGATTTTGTAAAATTGAAAGTTCAGGGACTGAATCCAAAATTTGATACAAACCACAAGGACCATTTTTGTAATTAACTCTATTTATTATTTATTTGAAGAGTGTGCACGTGGTACACGCGGTGTGTTGTGTAGACTGACTGTAATTATGCAACTTCAATTCCTTCAGTTCTCTATAAAAAAACCCTCTACATGCTTTCCTTTTTAATTTCTTGTCCACCTCTTCATTCACTTCATCTCTTCTACTCAAACTAAAACTAATTTCTCTTTCTGCTCTACCACCTTAAAAATATGGACGTTCGCCGGCGTCCGATCAAACAACGATCCTTAAAATCACATTCCTCCGGCGACCTCTTCAACCAAACAAAACCCTCCGTCGACGCCATCCCGCTCCCACTAAGTTACCTCACCAATGGCCTTTTCTTTACCATCTTCTTCTCCGTCATGTATTTCCTCCTCCACCGCTGGCGAGACAAAATCAGAACCTCCACTCCACTTCATCTCCTCACCTTCTCTGAGGTCGCTGCTATCGTTTCCCTCGTCGCCTCCTTCATCCACCTCCTGAGATTCTTCGGTATCGATTTCGTTAAATCCATTTTCCGTCCTTCTCCAGCTTCATGGGTGATTGAAGACGATAGTTCCGAAGACGATAAGTCCGTGAAGCAAGGTGGACAGGTGTTGATTCCCCACATTTTGCCAACGAACCCCTCGTCGGAAATGGTGGTTGTGAAGAAGAAACCACCGCCGACGATCGAGTACAACTCGGAGGAAAACGAGGAGATCGTGAAACAGGTGGTGGCGGGTTCCCTCCCTTCGTATTCACTTGAATCAAAGCTTGGTGACTGCAAACGTGCAGCTTTGGTACGGCGGGAGGCTCTTGAAAGGATCACCGGAAAATCATTAACTGGGCTTCCAATCGAAGATTTTGATTACGATTCGATTTTAGGGCAGTGTTGTGAGATGCCGGTTGGGTATATACAGATTCCGGTGGGGATTGCGGGGCCGTTGTTGTTGAACGGAGCGGAATTTTCTGTACCAATGGCAACGACGGAGGGATGTTTGGTGGCTAGCACGAACAGAGGGTGCAAGGCTATCTATATGTCGGGTGGTGCCACGTGTATGCTGTTGAGAGACGGGATGACGAGAGCGCCGGTGGTGAGGTTCGGCAGCGCCAAGAGAGCGGCGGAGCTGAAGCTTTTCTTGGAAGATCCAGACAACTTCGACACGCTTGCCATCGTCTTTAACAAGTTAGCATTTTTAATTTCTCTCTTTTACGATTCGTTTACTCATATATATTGGTTTGCATTCTAAGAGAAGAAACATATATACCACTATTGATTATTAGTTAATTATTAATCATTAATCTTAACCATAAGAGACGTTTGGTAACATGTACATGTAATGCATTAAAATTGAATTATAAGTTATTTTAATTAACATTAATAGTTACAAATCACACTGCAAATAAAAATAAAAACTATAATACTTCATTCTTTCCATATTTTTTATTATTTCTATATATATTGATTAAAAAATGAGATAAATGAAATATATACTAAATTCTATTTTCTACTTCCTTCTATTGATCGAGAATCAACAAACACTATTATTTTCTTGTAAAAATATTACATTTCATTTCAGTACTGTACCGTTTTACTTGTGGAATGAAGTTTAGCTTAACGTATTTAAAATTTGGAATCATATAAACCATGAATTGTATTATATTTTCATTACATCAAAATATTTGGTTAAACGAAATTTGTCATTGTAAGCTATTGTAAATGAATTTTGATTACAACATTTTACAACATAGACTAATTAATTTGTCGACAACACTAAATACTGATATATATTTATTCATATCATGTACAGTGTACACTAATAACTATATATAATTTAAATTTTAAATTATTCGAATTTTAATTATTTGGAGTACTTGCATCCCTTAATGTCATAATCTAAAGTGTTTTCAAAATTTTATTCCCTTTAAACATTAAACAACCTATTAAATTCCATGCAAAAATGGACTAGAATATAAGGTACGTGTCTTGATGGCCGGTTTACTTTGGGTATGGGTGGCTTTGATCTTATTTATTGTTAGTAAATTCGCAGTTGTAACAAAAAAACAAAAACAAATATAGTAACTGGGATAAGTGTCTGAAACACTTAAAAACTTAACAAGTATGTTTATTTGGAATAATAAAAAAATGGAATTTAATAAAAGATGGCGTAATAAAATAAGGGGTTTGGTAAGTGACGTTTATATATATATTTATATATATATATGGACGAGTGCGGCGCTTTCTTGACTCTTTCTGAGTTCGCTGTGACTGTAAATTTATTTTATTAATTTTACTTTTCATATTTGTTTTAAGATATGTTTGAAAATACCGTTTTGATTGTATCTTTGTAAAAACCTGTACCTATTTATCTCGTGCTACCATAATCTCAACTAAAATTTAAATGCATGACACATTCATAAATTGAAAATGCAACTCGTAAGCTACTCAAGTTCATCTTGTTAAAAACTTGAATATTACTCCATTTAAGTTAACAAAGCTAGCTTAAATTTGAGTTCATCTAATAAACGAGATCGAGTCCAAGCTTTACGTATCGAATTGAACTGAACTCGTGAGCCTGATATGATGGCCTAAACGACTTTACACAAAAACTAACAACCCTCAATATTTTCAATATAAACTCTGCACAAACACAGAAACTACCAAAGCAACCACAAAAGCTCAAAACTAAAAATTAAGCAATAACCACAATTAACTTTAAACATCGATCTTTTTATTTTTAACACTTATATAAATCTATTTTTGATTAATAAGTATATAAAAATAAAAAAAAAATACATAATATATGAATTAAATTATAAAACAAACTTAATTATTTAAAGAACTTAATATTTATAATAAACGAGCCGAGCTCGAGCTTTGCACGTGATGCGCTCGAAACAAGACACCCCCAATTTTTATTATCTATTTCTTGATCGATTGTATCAAAATAATAAGATAATAAGTATAACTATACGTACGTACAGATCAAGCCGATTTGGAAAACTACAAAGCATCAAATGTGCCATAGCTGGGAAGAACACATACATTAGGTTTTGTTGCAGTACTGGTGATGCCATGGGCATGAATATGGTCTCAAAGGGTGTCCAAAACGTTCTTGATTTCCTTCTCACCGATTTCCCCGACATGGACGTAATGGGCATTTCAGGTACGTATAACGTACGTATTGATTTAATTTACCTTCGATTCAACTCGTCTTTAATTAATTAATTATCGTTTATATTAATTAATCATCGACGGTTATTAATTAATTCTTACATGGTGAAATCTACGCACGTGGCATGCATGGCATATATAGGAAACTACTGCTCAGACAAGAAACCGGCTGCGGTGAACTGGATAGAAGGACGTGGGAAGTCGGTGGTGTGTGAGGCTGTGATCAAGGAAGAGGTAGTAAGAAAAGTGTTGAAAACCAACGTAGCCACTTTGGTTGAGTTGAACATGCTTAAGAACCTGACTGGATCAGCTATGGCTGGTGCACTCGGTGGGTTCAACGCACATGCGAGCAATATAGTAGCGGCTATATATATAGCCACGGGTCAAGACCCAGCTCAAAACGTCGAGAGTTCTCACTGCATTACCATGATGGAACCCATTAACAATGGCAAAGACCTTCATATCTCCGTCACCATGCCTTCCATCGAGGCAATTTAGTTATTTATAATCTCAATTAATCTTAGCTTTATTAAGCTAGTTTTTCATGCATGATCGAATACGTGCGTGTGCGTGTACAGGTTGGGACAGTTGGAGGGGGAACACAGTTGGCATCACAAGCAGCATGCTTGAACCTATTGGGGGTGAAGGGTGCAAGCAAAGAAGAACCGGGGTCGAACTCAAGGGTGCTAGCCACCATAGTTGCTGGTTCGGTTCTTGCTGGTGAATTATCTTTGATGTCAGCAATTGCAGCTGGTCAGCTGGTTAAGAGCCATATGAAATACAACAGATCAACCAAAGACATGACCAAATTAGCCAATTAATTATTTAGTACATCCATCATATCATATCCTTCGTATTTACAAGAATTTAGAATAAAAGTTGTATGTGAAATTAAACACTATATATATATATATATATATATATATATATATATATATATATATATATAGGGTTGTGGATGCATGTAGTAGCATGCATGCATGGTGTTGGGGGGTTTTTTTTTAAAATGTTGGTGGTGAATGCATCTACTTCATTTGAGCTTTTTAATTGATTAGTTTCCTCTTGGTTCCTATGTTACAATGGCTGAGAACTTAATATATCTTTGTTTTTTTATTTATATTAATTTCTTAATCTTTTTCATCAAATTCCAAAAAATGAGTTGAATTATATTCAATTTCAATATACACACACAGGGATGGGTTCAATAGAAAAACCAACATGCATCACAATGACTATCAACGCATCACAAGGGATCGTTAAAGACATTTTTGGAATAGCATAATCATTAATTCTAAATGGTAAATTAGGTGATAAATTAGGAATTAACTTATTCTCATTAAATGAGGAATTAAAATATTATATTAACTACATTCATCGTTATCCTCCCCGAATCTCTCCATCTCTCTCTACTCCTCTCGTTCTCTCTCTAGACACACCTCCAAAGACCACCGGAATCCACCACCACACCGCCCTTTCTCTCTCAACGCACCTCCAAAACCACCGATTCGAACAACGATGCATCGACATTCGAAGATGAAAAGGCTATACATAGATGACGAATATGAACAACAATAACGATGACGAACACACATGTGACGAATATGATGAACGAAGATGGGCATCACTGATTTGAAAAAGATAAACGAAGATATCTGCATCTCGTCAATCGGGAATTAATATTGATGTTTAAAAATGAAGATGATGCATGGTTGGAAATGTTAAAATCTGAATGAACATGATGATGATTAGTTTTAAATACGGATGAACATGAAGGTGAATGATGATGCATGGCTGAAAATGTCCGAACCAACGATGAACACGAAGATGAACATGATGATGCACATATGATGTAGTGTCGAATCCAAATGAAGATTTATGAAGATGAACGAAGATTCATCTTTTTTTTAATCGTATAATTTTATTAAATTTAGAAATTTATTAATTAAATTTATTTTAACATTTATTATTTAATAATTTGATGGAATATTCACTTAATATATAATTTAGATCATTTGAATTTTGAAATCTTGGATTCCTAAAAGGAACAGAAATATATGGATCCAAATCGATGGGGCTTCTGAGCAGAAATGCTTCCTCTAAAAGCCCAACTAAACATTTAGAGAGCCCAATCACAAAGCCCAACTAGTCAACGGACATGTCCGAGAATTCGGTGCATAGGAAATTTAATATTATACGTATGTATACATTTCCATTAGTAACTTTAGTAAGTATGAATAGCTTTTTTTAGCATGTATCAATCTTTTTAAGAAGCTAACATATTATTTTTTTTAAAGTACACATATAATAGGTGTACGTTTTTTATTACAAATATGATATGTATACTTTTATTTACTTATCAATATGATACTTGTGGTGATCAGTTACATTTGTTAATACGAATAAGTGGAAATTATTTATTATTTTTTATAATAAGACACGGGTTTATTGAATAGTTCGAAATCAAATTTAAACTTAAATTTATAGATAGATTTGCTGTTATTATTATTTATTAGAATAAGGATCAAATTGGTACCATATCTTTCGTAAAGTATTGGAAGTACCGCTTTAGACGATAACAATTTTTTTTTTTACTTTTTTACATAATATTGAGTGAATTAACATTATAAGGGTATATAATATGGTTTCTTAAGTTTTTATCAAATAATATTACGAAAAATACTGTAAGGTGCCGTCTGGATTGCATGAATTTAAAATGATAGGATTTTAAAATACTTAGGGGGATGAGTGGATTATGAAAAAGATAAGAAGTGGGGAATATGAAATGCTAAATGAAGCTAAATCCTTTCTTTTTGGTTTTTATCCAAACAAGACATGGAAGGATTTCTAAATCCAAATCCTAAATGAGTTGTTGAAATACTCCAAACCAAACGACACCTAAATGAATGAGATGTTCTATGTATGTGTCATCGAGTCACACAATGATTCATACATTCACATGATTATATCTGTAATTTTAATTGATAACAACTCATAATTTCAATTTATATTAATTTATAATGTTATTTCAAAAAAAAATTTAAAAATATCTTATATTGAGTGATACTTGTGGTACTCTGCAAACAAGTAATACTTCATGGAACTTATTATTATATAAGTTTAATACCGATATTTATTATAACTATAAAAATAATTTAAAATAAACTCATGTAAGACATGGGTTAAAAAGACTAGTAAATAGTAACGTGACAAATAATCTTCGCACTAATTGTTGTGATGCATTAGTAATCGATTCTAAACTCTTTAGGCTGCGTTTGGTAAAGAGAATTGTAGAGAAAAGAATTAGGTATAAAATCAATGGTTTTTTATACTATCAAAATTGAAAATGCAATAACCATAACCATTGAGAATTCCTAGAGAATTTATATATGTAATTCAAGTATCCCAACTTGTAATTTGTCTTCATTTTCTTTCTCTTCGATTCTCTCTACCAAACGCAACCTAAATGGAGAGAAATGTAGAGAATTGTCAATTCTAATTCTCATTCTCTAAACCAATTCCATTTCTCGACATTTTTTTTCTCTGTACCAAACACACCCTTATGGTTTTGGGTTTAGATTTTAAACAGTACATTCTTTATTGTGGATATCATCGTTGCATTATTAAGCGGTCATAATGGCTGCTTTTTAATAGACTAACCTACCAAAAATACAAAATGAACATTGATGAACAAGCTTGTTCATCAACCTAAATTAAAAAAAATATCATATGTGGGGTTTTTAGTAAAAAAAAAAAAACTTTGATGGTTGCTTGATAAAAGCAGCGATGATATTGCATTCTTTATTTTTTGTTTTTGATTAAGATTTTAAAAGTTTCTTCTTTGTTTGTTCACGGTTACTTTTGGGTTATGTTGTTGAAAATAAAGAAAGGTCAAAAAAGGGAAGCATTGGCTAGAGATGTGAAACAAAAGGCTATCAAACAAGCATATGGTTTAATTAAACTTAGACCTTGTAGCTTTTGTTATTAGTGTTACTAAATTTGCAGATCTTGATTTTTTGCTTTGATTTGTATTATTTTGTTTCTATTTCGATTAAGAATTATTAAGAAGAATGTTTCTTGATGATGCTTATGATTTTGAAATTAATTTCCGATTTGTTTGCTCTAGATTTGAATTTGACGGAGACGGGAAAAAGGGTTGGTCGGAGGTCGCCAGACTTCGCATGCTTCATTTTGCTTTAGATCATGTTTACTTCCAGATCGTTTATTGTATTATTTTTCAGATTATGTTTAGTTTTTAGTAGTGAACGGTGTTGGTCGGTGGATAAATGTGGTGTGTTCTTGACGATAATGAACAAGATGAACAACAACAACATATAATAATAATAAAATAAAAAATTAATTTATAAGGAAGATGACACTCGACATCATAATGACACATAAACATGACATGTCAGCTTCTGTCAATGCCAATTCATAAATTAAAATGACATATCAGCCGTCATTATAAAAATAGTGGTCTCTAAAAAATATATGTATCATATTAAAAAGTCACGATTGAGTACATGTATTATATTGACAATAAGATAAGTTACGTACCAATCAGCATTTTTAAAAGAGTTAGGTTGTTATTATACGATTTTAACCATAAATTATTCAATAATTTAAATGTGTTATCGACTTAGCAGGTAGTAAGTCAACACTATATAGTTTTGAATAGTACAAAGAATGTCTAATAATTTAAAAAAAATCTAAAGACTTGATCACGAAAATAAAAAAAATCGATATTAACCAAATCTGTATAGTTCAATATTGAAAAACAAAACTAGTTTTCTTCCCTCAATTTTCATAATTAAGTTACTGCATATCTTTTTTGGACTGTTTAATACCATTTAATCGTTTATCTGTTAACGATCTGTTAAACAAATCATATATATAGTTTTGAATAAAAAAATATATATATAAAGAGTCTCAAATATTTAAAAAATCTAGGAATTTAATCATAAAAAGATGATTTTTGTCGATACTAATAACCCGATTGTTTATTTATAATTTTTTTATAAGACCAACTAAGACACGTAAAAATGGTCAAAAGTCAAATATTGGATTCAGAATGTCAAAATATCTCTCTTTTTACAACCACATTCCAAATTCCAAATTAAACATGAGATTCAAAATATGTGAATATTATGAAGCCTACGGTCAAATAATATTCAACGGTGCCGGAAAATCCACACGTATTTCTTTGGGAGGGAATCCTCATCACCACAAATGCACAAACTAAGAAATAAACAACATATTATCAAAATGAATAATATAATGAAAATCGGTTAATAATAATTATATAATTGGTTGATATAAATAACATACAAATTAGATTATAAAAGAAAATCTAAAACGTTTGGACACGCAACGCTAAAGCCATATAATAATATATAATGTTATACTATCTGACTAACATTGTATTCTCTAACTATTTCATTAAAGTAAAGAAGATAATGGTAAAGAGAGAATAAGAAAGATGGAAATCTTGAAACAAAACCGAGAACATAAATAGAGGGGCTTTACTCTCAATCATGTCGGCCTGCCGACCTGATAAGGGGGTATTTCCTTTCTTTCATTTCCTTTCCATCCCTGAAAAAAGTTGCATTAAACTTCTAGACAACTCTTTATTTCTTCTCACCACCTTTTCATTATTTTTTAAAACACAAAAAAATAATAATTTAATAATTAAAAGTTAAAATATATTAAAATTTGTAGTAAGCTAAAAATTAAAACAAATTGAAACTAATCATAATTTAAAAATGTAATATCATATAATCAAATTAATATCCTATTTTGTTTTACATTATAACTTTGTTTTATAAAATTTGTATAATTAATTACATAGGAACTCTTTAAAAAAATATTGAAACTTCAATGTCCAATGACAAAGCTATTACCTAAAATTATATAGATATAATAAAATATTTTATAAATAGTTAGCACACCCTTTTATAAACATTGTTTAAAAGTTTGATAGGTATAGAATATCAAAATCAAATTATGAAAAAAAAATTATCTTTTTATTTTCTTACAATATATCCATTAACAAAGTTCATTAATGAATGAATAATATTATTATTATAATTATAGAGACAGAGTAGTGACAGACACATTTTAACATCATTCATGTGTAAATAGTTATTTTGGCCTAAATAAATTAAAAATGTAGTCAAACATGCATAGATTAGGGTAATACTTCATGTGCATCCAATGTGATGATAATGTCTCATAATGATTAATTAATATGATAACACATGCAACCCTCAATCCTTACAAACACAGGTAAAACATTTACATTTTATATATTTATATATTTTTAGTTGGGAAGCTGATCGCGAATCGTTCTTTTTATGCATACAAAAAAATTACAACTAAACTTGTGACAACCATTAATGATATAAAATTGAAAATTCAGAAACTATATATAGATTTTGAACTGAATTTTCTAACGATCAATCGGTCGAACTAAAGTGTCAAGATGAGTCTAATCAATAATCATTGTCCCAGTGTTTTATAACATTAAAGAGAAATAAATAAATTATTTTGTATATATATGTCGAGCATATTAATCTTAATATTTATATAAGTCGGAATTTACATACATAACATTATGTATATCACACAAAAAAAACCGGATATCATAAAACTTTTAAATAGAAGGTGAAGACAAAACCACTTTCTTAGATTTCACTATACACAAATATGCACCGTCAACTGTATTCATATGATCTTATCTATTATGTACGTCTCTGGTTTGTCTTCTAAAGAAACAGATGAACGTTTTATAAACTCCAAACAATCTGCAATGGCTTCAGAGTAAAATGAATTTGATCTTGTAAACGAATTTAGCCTGCAAGTGTAAACTCGATCAACGTTCTCCTTAGCAACCAAGTCTCTCCGACTACTTCCATCGCTCCGTTTACTACAACTCATTGTTGTTTGCTTCACATACGAGCTTGATCTCCAAGATCTCATAAGAATTCTAAAGAAGTTGAAAACCTTTACACGTAGCCGTTGGACGGAAAACCTTCTCATGTTTAGCCGAAATCCTTTGGTTCCGTAACATCTCCGGTGAACCCTGGTGTAATTCAAGTGAACCATTTGATTTTTCTCAAGGGAGAGAGAACATTTAGTCGTATGTTGTTTGTGGTTGTTTATATAGAAATATGAAAGAGGGGTCCAAGTTGACTTTTTGGGAAAGTGAAAGGGGGTGAAGAATTATTAAAATATGAAATAATCCTAATATGGTGAGAAAGATGGGGGATGGGCTTGGAAAAGTAGCAATGTCATTATTTTTGAAATTATGGTTTTGTAGGTTGGTTGGGTATATATTTTTGCCTTTTCTTTTGGATGCAATTATATGACTTGTTAATTGGGTGTTTATATATAACTTAATTATGGATAATCATATACATGTTGGACAAATTAATTTATGTATGATTTTGCATATTATTTTGGGTTTGGTGTTATCCGATAAGTAATCGATGATGATTCAGATGAAATTTTTTTATATTAAAGAGAACGACGACATAAGCATCCATTTAACAAATAATGTTAAGTGATCATTCATATTTCCTTTTATTTTACAACTGGAAGTTAATGGTATCAAACCTCAAACACTAACGTTAAAAAGTTTTAATGTGTAATGGTTATCAACTTGAGAGTTGCATTTGTGCTTGCTTGAGGACAAGCAACGGATAAGTGTGAGAATGTTTGATATCATCTATTTTATACTTGATTTAAAAGATGATATCCTCGTGTTTTTAATGATAAATGTGTGTTTTTATGGAAGAAATATAAGTCTATATTGAATATTTGGTCTTGAGTGGACATAATATGTTTACCTTCCTCCTTCTATCATATGACATTATATATTCTCTAACGTGAAGTTAATTAACTATCAAATTATTTATCGTAATATCATAAATAATTAAATAAACGAAACCACCTAGACAAACATTAAACCAATATTAACCAGATTTATGATCTTTTTTAAATCTTAGGTGATTTAAATTGTTGGAACAAATATTGAATATAACAAATACAAGCTCACCCTACTTTTTTTGTTGGATTATTGACTATTATATAAAGTAATTAATATGTGTATATGCATATAAATTTCCTCGTATGTACACATATATATATGTTTTGATTTATGACGATGGAGTATCGAAAGGAGATGGGTAGGATAGGGGTAGACGTGTGAGTTCAAAGTCAAAATATATTGACAAAAATCTTAAGAAATAAAAACATTGAATTTGGTATTAAAATAAAAAAGCAAGAAAAAAGGGTAGCCTTCCACGTGTATCGCGAGAAGACTATTCTGATTTCCCCAACTCAGGCGTTTCATGGTATACGCGCTATACATCTCAAAACTATTGTGGAATGTTGACGCTTTTCCTGTTTAATTTTATAACTTTTTTTTTTTCAATTTTATTATATATATATATATATATATATATAAGGTTGGGTTCCGGTAAGAACACTCATTACCGTGAGAACGTGAGAACCACTTCAAAATGCACAAATTTGTACATCAAACGCACAATTTTAACAATTAAAAGTTTTACTTAAAACCATTATTAGTCTTAAATATTAATAAATATCATAATCTAACACTAAAATTACATTAAAAAATTATATTCATTAAATTATAAACTAAATGCACAAATTTTCTTAAATGCACAATTCGTACATAA